>DWQX01002373.1:0-22112 GCA_018245475.1 Pharmacophagus antenor | reverse complement strand
GTTAACTGTCACTACACCCCTCAAATCATCTTGTGGCTGAGATATTCAATTAAATAATAAATACAATCAGCCTCAGACTGTACTTCGCTTATGATATTCCAATCAAAACAGAAATATCTATACTTCATTGTGACTTTATACAAATATTAACTATAAAATAAGTAATGAACAATGAGCGGTCTCATTGCCATAAAGAGAGCTCTTACAGAATACATTTAAATGGTGTGGTTTTAGGCGCCTTTCTACAATTCTCATTTTAAATTGTAATAATTATTTCGTTATAATCAGTTGTTGGTTAATCTTAACCCTGCACTCGAGAGGTGACCGTCACTCACCACGCGACCTAACGTAGCAATACAAGTTATGAGTATTGCTCAACACAAGAATCACTTATCGTTTGCAGTATTAATATATGAACATCTTATACGATAACTTGTGTATAAGTTACATGTAGAATATCAGAAAGATCGCCACAATATGTCTACGTTCGATGCTTTGTTCACGCAAGAATAGACTATCGAATACAAAGGGTTAAAATACTCGTATATAAATTAGGAATATCGCTGAACATGTGAATAGTGGATAGATGCCAAAATAATATTACACGAGCCGGTCTACCACGACGTTGATTCGACGATTCATAAATAATAACTTTTAATTTTAAATATTTTATTATTTCGTTTATCTCAATAACACCAGTGCAGTTACGGCTTACTTAGAAAATATAATAGTAATCGTATAAAACAAAGAGATATAACTATATATAGGTAATAAAGACCTGTTCTCCACGAAGTATCAGCGCTAACAGGTAATTTTGGAATAATTTACTTAAGTACTTAAGTACAGACATAATACATAAGCCGCTACAATCAGGTTCAATGGCTATGAAAAATTACTGCAATCAGCTTCAACGTAGTTAAGTAGTTGACTTTTACCGAGAAAAAAAACTTGCGAGATATTATAAGTCGCCTGTGACATCCTTTTTTTATCGGCGATGGGCCCAGTCCTCAATTTCACCTGATGTTAAGTAAGAATGAGGCCATAGATGGCGAAACATGCTCGCTCAGAATTCCGGTGCCCTCAGGCATATAACTGTAGAAACAGCAATGCTGTTATGGCGGCAGATTGACTGAGGGTGGTAGGTAGTCCTGCCAATTCGAAAAAACCCTACCACAATCCAACTGGTGAGTTTCAATCTTACGAACAATTTTTCCAACTATACTTTCTAACATTTTCTTTTATACAAACGTAGAATATCTAACGAACATGGTGTATCCACTTATCATAGTGTGAAAATGTAAATTGACATTTTTAAAGGTTTATATATAACAATAGCGTTGCGGTAATATTTAGGATATGTAATGCATACAAAGAATTACCCTATCAAGTCGTTATATACGTCACCAAATGACTTAAGACGTAGAGTCGTATGAATTATATTAACATTTTGAGACCATTAAAATTCTCAAGTCGTACTCCAACTACGCAACAAAATACATTTTAACCACCGCGTGCTGCACAAAGCATTCGTTTAATACACACATTAGCTAGAAACTGGTCGGTATTTTAACACTAGATTTACGGGCCATGCCATACTGACGGAACATCGTTCGATAAAAAGTGATATACATTACTATGCATTCTGTTTTTTATTAATTTCTTTTTTATTGCTGTGTAGCTTCTTTTTTGCCGCAAAAGGAAATATTGGCATACATTTAACGCATGTAATCACTGCGGATACCAGTGAGAGAACTATGAATAAATGTCCGTAAATATAGTGTTATTACGATTAGAGCAAGATAATACATAAAAAGAAAAAAAAATCTGCCTTTTAACATTTTTCATCAGCAATGGCCTATTACTTGATACCAATTTCACGATGTTAAATGACAATGATGCCGTAGATAATAGAGATGCGTGTCCGCCTAGAATACAACTTTCTCATATATATGACTGCCGGCATACAGCAAATGCTGTCAAGGCGGCAGAATGACATTGAGGGTGGTAACTAGCCAGGTGGATTCGAAAAACTCTGCCGTCGTCCAGACTCCATTACTCCTTTGGCCCGTGATTCGAACTCGGGACCTCTGCGTTACAAGGCAAACGGCTAAACCACTGCGCCACGGAGGCATTGAGAGTTGCGGTTTGTTTACGTAAAATCCATCATCATTTTGGCCCAGGGGTATTTAGATAGATTACCGGAATTCGTAATACTATAAGTTCACATCGAACTAGGGCGGGTGCGGTTCATTAGTGTTATATGTATATACGGCTACAGCACAAAGCGTTGCACGGACGTACAAGTAATTTAATTTCATACGAAGGTCGCACCGTTTAAAACAGATTACCGGCCGTCTTAATGTCTTTACGTGTTGTTGACACGTCACGTTGCTACGCTGCGCCCTCATTACTTCATGTACGCATAGGGCTTTATTATTTAAATGCTACATTGTTTTTACACTGTCTCCGTTACGTAGAGGTTTACTACCGTTTGCTCTATAATCGCAGAGGCCCCGGGTTCGATTCCCGGGTCACAGGAGTAATGAAGTCTGGATGCTGGTAGGCTTTTCTGAACCCGCCTGGCTAGTTACCACCTCTCAATGTATACCGTCAAAACAAAAATGCTGTGTTCCGATATCCATAAGAGCGAGAGGTATTTTGGCCTAACAGCACGCTACACCATCTGCGGACTTATTGTCACTTAATACCAGGTGAAATCAAGGATAAGTGTTAGCCCTAAACCGAAAAAAAATCATACATATTAGAGCTAAGGTATTCGGCACGAACACGATTCATCAGATAAGAACACGTTACCCCAAAACTTTTGTTTTCTGTTTGTGTTCATTTAAGTCACATGTTCTTTGCCGAAAAATAAAATTAATAATAAAAAAAAATCATTATTCTGCCCGTCATATAATGATTATTAAATAGACTAAATGCAACAGGGAAAAGGTTTGTATTATTGTCCTGTTTCCTTAAACGTCATAACTATGTTTGCTAGGTGAACATACATTAATTAAAAAAGGAAATTCAGAATAACACACATTCTTCAATATTTAGGACGTTAGTAAGCAGAAGTAACGAAATGATAGTTCTCGATAATTTTAAATTATAAAACACATGGTCTATATTCCTTCTCGTACAAATTATTACCGTTACAAATACAATTCTGTTAGGGAGAAAACTAGTAAATAATAACATAACATTCGAATTGGTGAATGGATATTTTTTTTTCATAATGAAAATGACTATTTCAAATTTCAATGACAAAACATATAGAAATAGTTTGGTTTAGCCGTTTAATCGTCAGAACACCATAGACGGAGAGGTGTCTCTGGCTAATGTGGATGCACTCTTCAAACCTTACAAAGGTAACCTGGAAGACAAGGAATAAGAACAGCATAATTCTTTCTAGAACTACTAGAAATTCGTACAACTTTTTTACCGAAATTGGTCGAGTCAATATTACACGTCCCGTAAACTTAGTGTTAAGAATTTACAACTCCGATCACTCACTGGATGATAATGCTTCAGAAACGAATGCATCCTCTCCACCTCCTCCGAAGTCAGGGTCTTGAGTATGAAGAGCCGGTCGTAGCTCTGGTAGAACTTCGCGCCGGACTTGCCAGACGACTCGTCCGGCATCGGCTGTGATCTGTCGACAAAGTCAAAATGTATTTACATCGATAACGTAGAAATTATAAATATTATTTCACCTACATCATATTTAATAGTCTCCGTGTACTCTTGCCTCGTTTACTAGCGATTAACAGCGAAAAAAATATTGTATTTTAAAAAAACGCAAATGTGCATTGTGCATTGGTGAGGGAATTGGATCATTCAAATTTAGTGTTGCTTAAATAATATAAAAAAATCCCTTCAATTATTTTACTTAATGAATTAATTTCATATAAAATATTTAACTTCCAATTTACGGTTTTGATCAATTCAGTTATTTATACATTTTTTATTTTTATTTATTAAAAAAATGTTAATAAGGACGGCAAATATTAAAACCGTTTGGGACAATAACAAAAATTAGTATAACAGCATTCCATAATTCACACACATTCCACATAAAATCTGATGAACTTAGGTTGATAATTGATAGAGTGTAGACATTGCCTGACATGGCATAGAGTAATATTTGCTAACTGTTCAATATACACTTAAATGTAGTGTTTCTGCATTCGTTCCAACTCCAACCCTGTGGTGGGAGAATAATAATTTTATTATTGTACAAAATTCTAAAACTAGTTTAATTAAAAAACCAAGTTTAAAGAAGGGGTGTATTAACACATTACCTACGGGTGACGAAAAAGAAACACTCCCATACGGTCGTGTTTTTGACATCAAAATCTTTACGTTGCAGTTTTTTTTATTTTTTTTTAAAAACGAATGGACAAAAGATTTAAGGAACCGAACAATCATCTAAAAATCTGTCTGTCAGCCAACCAGGCTTCAGCTACTAAAGGTATAAAAGAGGGTTGAACGTAGGCGAGCTTCCCCGACGAAAAGCAAAAATCGACTAGCGGTCGATGAAGAGAAGTGAAAACTTCTTGCACTACTGCCACGAATCTGACACCACTGCATACCTATATAAAGAGTGTGCCTCGGTAGTATAATTAATCATATACTATTATTAACGATTTAACCCTTTGCGGACGGGACGCTTTGAAGTGAACCGTACCGTGGTGACAAGCTCATGTCAAGACATTTTATATTATATGTATATACATAAGCATTACATTGAGACACATGCATGCGTTTCTAAGCTCTGTCAGCTGTTTTCGCCAATGAGCCAATAAGTTATTAGGCATAATTGCTGATTTACACAGAACACATATATGCGGCGGTGGTCCGCAAATGGTTAATATTTTAAGTATTCTGATTGGTAGAGCATATGATTTGTTTCGTTTCAACAAAACGAAAAGAGAAAATTTACAATAATATTTAAAAAGAGTGGCCCCGAGTTTCCTTCCTGGTTATTCTCAAGAGAGTCTACTTGAAACCGGCTTCAGAATCGTTTAGACCATTCAAAAGCGCCTAATAAATCTTAATATATAAAGTGTATTTAGAATATGATTTTTTTTTAAATGAGATCTATTCAAATTAATTCGAGAGAACCAACGCGTGAAGTAAACACCTGCGCGCCTATCATGCACTAGTCATAAGATATCGTGTTCAAAATTTCAGACACTCATTTTCCGGCGTTTCGGCTCTTCGCAAACATGAATGCACGGATCGGTCACGACTTGATCATAATTTCAGCATAGTGAAGAGTTACAATGCCTACTGAAGGAAAAATTATGTATATTATACATTACTGTGCAGATTTTGTGGGAAATTGTATATTATTGAACATTAGCGTAGATAAGTTTTCTGAGAACGACATATGTACGAGAACATTTAGAATTAGAAGAAAATTAAAAACTTTTTATCATAGCATCTAAGGTTCTTATTCAGTGTCGTAAATCGAAGCAACTGACCATTTTGTATATGCGTTAGAGGCGCAATCACGTAAAAACTACAGAACGTATCGACACGGGACCACGACATTTGATGCGGAAATATATGTATTTTTTTTTATTACCTATACGATTACACTACCTATACGTTACATTTCTATTTTACTTTTACGAACATATTTTACCGCCAATCAAAACAATAGACGGGCGATTTCTATCAATTCGATTGTTTTTTAATCGGCATCTACGTCATCGGATTATAGAGAACTAACCGTCATCCACCCGCTTCTGTGGGTGAGGTATTTTTTTTTTTAATATTAAGATTAATTCCTCTCCAGCATGGTAACAAAATTTCAAGTGTATCTACTCCGAGAACAAAAAGTTCCAATGAAATATGAGCCGAGGACTGGAGTTTTGAAAAAAAAAAACCTTTCTTAGTGAATACCTACTACAATTACAAAAAAAGAAAATACACTCCAAATTACATGTGTCTAGGAATAGCGTTTTAAACTGTGCGTTGATATATAGGTCAATCAGTGAAGACTTTGGATTTTATTATGTATAGATAAAAAGATTACCATGGCGAATGACGACTATACATAATTATACATGTAGACGCATTTACTTACATTTATTACTCGAAAGCTCTGGATATCGATCGTTCTCATAACAAAGACGCACTCCGCTGTCGTTTCAATATCGTAATGGAAATAAAAATGTAACGCGCAAATAAAATAACGGGCAACGGACTTTCTTGTTTCCCTAGAGAATTCCTAAACAAATGTTCCCTTTCCACTTGTGGGGTCCTAAAGTAAATACGTTGATTACTTTTATTGCTTTCATTTAATATTTATTTTTTGTTGAACAGTTAATAATAACATTTCGTTAGAAACCTATGATTACTTAAGAAATAAAACGTAAATTTCAAATTAAAATCAAAGTTCTCATTCTCACAGTCGATGGATACGAAAATTACTTAAAATAATGGAGGAGGTTTAATCTTAAATAATTATCCCTCCTAGAGAAATGGGTTACGGCTAGTTATTTACATGTTTTGCCATTTACGTATTATTCTTTACTGGAATCAATTACTCTCGTTTTAATATTACTAACATAAGCAAGATACTAAACCAATAAAAAAAAATAATCCTGCAAACAAATATAACCCTTACGAACAGAAAGAAAGTGAACATTGCAAAGATCAATGACGAATTGTATTATTTGCACAGACGCGGGACATAAATATGTCCATCGCTCACGTATGAGATGATAATAAAAACTTATAGTGAAACATAAAAGTAGAATATAAATAGCTTGAGTTAGTGGAAATCGGCGGGTTTATTATCGATCTTTTAAAATACTAGTGGTAGTAAAATTGCAGAATAGTTGGTAACACTTAACGGAAGGGCTACGTATATCTGCGTTTTCAGATTGTCTTACTAGGACGGATGGATATCTACGTATTTGCTTGATCCTACATTCCATTTCATTTTTATGTAGGTGTGTTACTTTCTTTTAGAGCATTAGTTAGAACACTCTCTTGTTTGTATTCGGTAGATGTTGACGCCGTTAGTCTTTTTGACGATTTTTACATCTTCATCGAACTCGGGCCCCGCGCGCTAATTATACTCCCAGCTTTTAAGCACGTTAAATACTTTAGATCTTTTGGGGAGCACTTTTATGTAGACCTATCCGATAAGCGTTAAGTGGCTATCAGTGAACTAACAATTTGAGCTTCGTAAACCAACTATGGGTGAAAGTGTATTAATATGAAACGAAACTATATAATGTTTTTTTTAATTATCATTAAGGCATTTCAAATAAATACAATAGTGCGTATCCATTTTAGTGGTGTTTATTTTCACATATTTTGCAATAACCGCTATAAGATTTTTGAAACAAAAAAAGTACCTAATTACGTGCACACAATCTTAATTATTTTCTTCAAATGTAGATGTATTTTCGTAAAGATCAATATCTGTATACAAAATGCGCAATAGTCGATATTCCGACGCTCTGCACTTTATACGCATTAATACCGTCGATCTATCGGCGGTTCGCTCTCCGAAGGTTAAATGATAATTACACAACTTTATATTACTTTGTTACTAATGCATGTAGCATTGCTACAATCCGTACGAGTGTGGCTTGAACGGGATTTTCTTTACAACTTCCGTGAAAAAAGTATTTTCGGTAAATAATGATATTTTTGTAAGAGTTAACAATGAGATCTGTTAACTACGACTAACCCGATCCCGTATTTGCATAATAGCCTATCAAGTACATTCAGTGCGATTACTTTTATTTCAAATTAACTTACTAGGCTACCAGAAACAGTTATGAATTTTTTTTATTATATAGAGTAAGGCCTGTTCACGATCCCACGTGATGGTAAGTGGAGATGCAGTATGTGATGGTAGCTCGGGACTAATCTAGGAGAAGCCACTCTTCTTTATAATTGGTGAAACATGTTACGAAATTTTACAATCATGAATAAATACCAATATACCTATGATCAACCTTTAACTTTTCCTAAGAAAGGAATTCAAATATGCATGTAATCAAAAATCAACGTCTGACACATAAAACATTCAATAGTTTTAAAATGCTACTAGTTTTGCCAGTTGTGATTTAAGTGCAAATGCTTAGTGGTTATCAAAATGCAGTGTAGTGAGTATTGCCACAACTTAACCAAAGAGGGAAATAGGACATCCACATAATGAATAGAGGGAGTAATGAAAGGATAACAAGGATCAGTAATGTTATCGGGAAAAAGATTACAGAAATGTGTTTTAACCACGAAAACTTGTAAATAAATCCGACCGACGACGAAAATGCACTCCAAATAGTGAGAGGAACAGTCAGTGACTTGGTGGGAGTTTGCGAATGATGCTTTTTGCAGTGTCAGTTCGGAAGGCACGCTACATACTGTTAATTGTCAAAAAAAAAGGTAAAAATTCGTACAGCTCCTAAAAACTGCCGCTGACCTCAGGCGTTTTATCGTCAAGCCACGTTTGACGAATGCACTCGCATCGTGGAATATCCCCTCTTGGTGAGTTTCGTTTTTCATATTGGCAACACTGGACGGTGCGGTCTCGGACCGCCGGAGTTTACTGGTAACCCTCTTCATTGCCCGCGAACACAGGTAGTTATCTGGTTTTCTAAACCTAAGGACCATAGGATGGGGTAGGAACAGGGATACCAGCCCATAATAATGATGAATATAGAAATACTTATAATAAGTATGGCTAAATATATTACCGTAAATACATAGAAACTAGCTTCTTCTTAACAACCGTGTAGTAAATATAATCTTTGCGCTTTACTTACCTTGTAAGGGACTCCTTGTAGTCAAGATCATCAATTCCGAATCTCTCTCGAAGGTTCCGGAACACCAAAGGGCAGTATTCTTTTACTTTGAAATGTGATGGCATGTTTTCCCTAAAGATAATTATTATTTTAAGTACATTAAGACATATTTAAATATTAATTAGTGTAACAAGTCACTTAATTGTCATTGAGAATCAATCAATAATAAATCAAGACAATGAGAAATGCAATGAAAAGTATAAGATTTCCATAATGTGTCTAGTTGTAACTGCTACTTCATTTAAATTTATTAGAGTAATTTAATTACTGATACTTTATAATAGTATTTGGTCTATTTAAAAATGTAATACAAGCTTAAAAGTAAATATTAAATAGTTAATTCATATATAGAAATTTATAAGTAAATTAATAAACACTACTTTGCTATTTTACAAATATCATACATGAATCATAAAATCTTATTGACATTTTCTTTTGTGATAAATAATATTTTCATAAGGAAATCTTGAATATTTACATTATTTAGTCTCTCAATGAAATAGATTTATTTTCATGTGTTATCAGCTTGCACTTGTGATATGAAGAAATGCAGATAAGATTTGTGATGTTCATATTAAGAGTAGAACATAATAAGTCATACCTATTTTGAATCTTTTAAATAAAATTATAATTCAAGGGACCTATTTTGTACAACATATTCAGAATCTGTAAACATCATATAAAGAATAATGTGTTTAAAATATGTACTTACTTATTAAACAAGTGGTTGTCAACTTTGAGCTTAGAATAAGCCCTAAAGTCATCAGGTAAAAGCATAACAGGTATAGTTACATGGCTCAACTCATTAATCTGAAAACAAGTATCAGATCTTCATATCATCACTGTACAAATAACATGTACACAAATTTAACAACAAAAAATCCTGAACAATACACAACTTATGACAATTAAAAAAATAATTTATTACAATATTTTTTGGCAAATCAACTGAAACTATGTTAAACATGAAAATAATGATATACTATTAATACCCTCACAAGGGTAAGAAGTAATGAATTGAATAAGTGCCAAATATGCATATATAATACATAATCAAACTTTTATTAAAAACAACAAAAAAATCATATTGATAAATATAGAGGGAGCGAGCGAAAAAATTAATAGAAGCGCGGGATTTACTACAGTATCTCGGCATCAGATAAGCAGAGTTGCTTTCTGTAGATATATTTAATATAATAGAAAATTTAAAAAAAGATACCGTATGATTGACACCCCACATAAACACAGACAATAATGGTTCATTGGCACGAAACAATTTCACTTTTTGATGTTTTACACGAATATGTTTCTTCTTTAACTTGCTCAATCCAGTGCTGGGTACGGACATTTTGGATTTGTTTATAGAAATCAATTTAAAACCTCTAAATATTAACTATGACACATAAAAGTGTTTAAACCATCTTCAAAGTGCAGAACAACAAATTATTATAAAATGAATGCCATAAATTAATTTTCTAACACAGAACAATTTCTGAGACCCATCAATAGAGCGAACGGCTTTTTGACAGTAAAGATTCTAATTTGAATAGTGTTGCTAGCATCATTATCAAAAAAGTAGGATTGCGCAATTTGTACAATAATTTAACTTAAATTTACTTATTCGCATACACTAACTAATTAATCTTGAATATAAAATAGCGGTACTAAATTTTATACTAACTATTGTTTTGTTACTTCACTTATGAATTTAGTATTTAGTTGTGTGAAAGAAAATCTATTCTATTATTTAAAACAAACAGGCACTCCGTTCATATGCATGCAACCGGTCTCCGGCAATGAAGACCTACTATTGCAAATGAGTTGGAAACTTAAGGAATAATAGATATTAGTGTCGATTGTAAAAGCACGAAAGTAAAGATATTGCGTTCTTATTTTTGGAAAGAATTACAAAGCTTTACTACATGAAAATAAAATATATACAAAAAATATATAAAACTTGCTTCTATTATGTCGGTGGTACTGAATAAACATATGTCATATGATCTCAAAAGAATAATGCTTTCGGAGCGATCCTATAGTCTGAGGGCAAAGGTATCTAGCTTTCATAAGACTACGATATACTAATTAAAAAAAACTTCATTGTTAACAATAATAAATGAAAAATACTTACCTAGACATAGAGTACGTGAAATATTTTTATTAAATAATTAAATTTTATTACATTCGTTATTGACATATTTCGGTATAAGTTGTGACATCTGTGCTTTTTTGTGGCACTAAACTAATCATTGAGTATACTTCAACTTCAGTACGTCAAATAATACTTTTTTAAGTTGCAACTTAACTTTTGTTGAAATTATTAAGTATTCAATTTGTTTGAATTCGTTTAAAATATCGTAAATTTTGCATCCCGTCTAAGTAATGGATGATTCAGAAAAGGACACGAAAGTGTACAGTGTAGAAGAATTAAAAACTAAGGGCAATGAATGTGTAAAAGATGGAAAATTTATTGAAGCTGTATTACATTACACACATGCTATTAAAATGGAGCCCAATAATTATGTTTTATACAGTAATAGGTCATTCGCATTTTTAAAGTTAGACCAACATTATTTATCTCTTCAAGATGCAAATGAAACTGTTAAATTGCAACCTCAGTGGGCTAAGGTATTGTATATATTAATAACTTTTGGTAAATTAAGTAAATTACTAAAAATTATAATCTTTATTTTTTTTCACTTAGGGTTATTTTCGGCGTGCTGAAGTTGAAGCTGCTAGTGGTTTATATGATGAAGCAATTATTTCTTATACAAAAGCCTTGCAACTTGAACCCCACAATCCCAAGCTAATTGAATCTATAAAAAATATAACTGATATGCAAAAACAGAAAATGAAAGGTAAACTATACTGTTTATATGTAATGTAATGGTTATAGATACAAATTCAATTTCATGTTGAAATTTCTTAATGATCCTTTAACCTAATTTTGTCCATGTTTTACTTTTTTACTGATACTCAGTATGTAATCAATACAGACAATGATACTATTACTAGTGCATCAAGTCAAATGTAATGTCCTTGCAGTATACATTTACTGAAACTGTAAAATAATATAATAATTATAGTTGGGAGTGCTCACGGGGCTTTCTACAGGATTTGTCATTAATAATAAACTTTATAGCTTTCTATTTTGTAATAAAAACAGAGAAATTTGATCTTTAAAAAAATAATATTGTAACTTTACAACATAGGAATTGAGTAACTTTTCAGTAACATTATCACATGTTAATAAATATTTTTGATAGATTGACAAATGATATTTCCAGTTTACTAACTAAGTTTACTAACACAAATAACTATACATATTTATATATTTTGATTTAAGGAAATCAAAATACTATTTGGATATGCACATGCATTGGATTAATTATTGGTATAACAGTTGTAATTTTGGACTATAGTTTTACGACAAGTCCAACACTAGGGGTAAGCATGAAGTTTTTATAAAAATATTTATACAAACACTCACCTGCTCTGTTTTATTTGCTTCTCTTACTGATTGAACCCACTTGCTAAAAGAAAACACTTTTTGGGACAAGCTTGCCTATGTACCTTTAACCAATTTATTTTGTGTGTTTAATGTCATTGTTTTGGGAATTAAAAATATTATTATTGTAATCTTTATCCATAATAATATTATGAATCACATTTTTCAGCATCCCTTGAGTATGGTAGCGTTTTCAATAGCACTGGCTGGTTTGGGCTGGTCCATTGGCAAGTCAGTCACATTGATGAGTATGTGGAGTGCTGGTAAATCGCTGCAACCTCCTGAAGATTTAGGTAAGCCATAATAATCATGATTATATCTCTTTATATCTCTAACATTGAAATATTCATATGCATATTACAGAGTAATAAGTATTACTACTATGCTCTCACACAAGGCAAATTATTGTTAATATGTTAAGATTAAAAAAAAAACTGCACTTTAATAATAACAAGTTTTGCAGTTTAATTACCTACAAAAACACTTTACGAAAACTTACTAGTCATATGATAATATTGTTTTTTATAAACATAATGCTTATCACTAGATGTTTTGTGCTCCCCAATTTGTTACAAAACAAATATTTATGACTATTTATTATTTGAGCATTATCCTCAGTAAAATATATATATATATTTTTTTTTAACTTAAAACTGGTTCTGTAAAAAAAGAAATAATATTTTATGCACAGATATGGTGTTACCAGACATTAACTTAGATTTAGATGTTATACAACATATGAGTATAACATGAGTGATGAGTGGAACTTGCTTTAATTAATTGTTTTTTGTTGTTCAATTCATTTTTTATATATTTTATACATCTTTTCCAATTACATACCTCTTAAAATATATTTTTATACAGTGATTTCTTAAAAAATAATATATGTAATAACATTCCATCATTAATTTTTTTAAAATCCTTTTTTACTTGATGCTTCTTAAGGTTATAAGTACATTTAGATGACATTTATTGTGTTACATAGATCCTTTAAAAATATTTCTTTGCTTCAAAATACAATGTTTATATAATAATTTGTGATAGTGAAACATTTTCCTGAGCTTCAATTAGTTCTTGTCGTTTTTGAATTTCTCTTGTTGTAGGAGATGTCAACATTTTCATTTTTATAATTGCATTATTCAGGATGTAAATAATATTTAAAATTTTGTGGCTTAGTATGAAAGTAAGTTTGAACGCTGAACCAGATGTACATATAAAACCAAAATTATTATAGGGAGGTTATATATCGATTTATTGTCCAATATGAATTATTCATATTAGTTGGCACTATGTAAAACATCTTTCAATTAGTGTATTTCTTTCAAAAATTGTGTGTACAATCACCAGTGACATTGAAATTAGCATTAAACTTATCAGTGGTCTAGTTTCAGCAGTACAGAATGAATAAACACAATTCACTGTATGTTACTTTTGATGAATGCATTATTTTTTCAGCTGGGAGTGATAGTTCAAGTAAAGAGACTGTGCATCCTGAGAAGAAAACTAAATACAGTAAAGCGCAAGCAAGGCAGAGGTATAAACAAGGAAAACTTTAGTGTCCTATATCATGTTGTATAAAAGACTGGAAAAGTTGTAAAAAATTTGTTCTAATCCAATGATTCTCAACCTTTCTTTTGTTGCTGCACATTAAATAATTTTTAAATTAGGCGGCAAAAAAAAAGATTGGCTTGAAAGTTTTTTACTTACCCTATAATACACTGTGTAAAATAGTTTATATTTTTCAATATAAAATAATAATTACATAACCAAAACAACAGTATATTTATTAGGAGACTCATTCTCTACATTTATGTACTGTTCTTTTCAGTGGTAATGTGGTTGAGAATCACTGGTTTAATAAATGATAGGCTAAAATTTTGTACAATATGCAATTTATAGAGATGTTAAGAATGCACGTAGAATGTCCTGTACAAAACTTCTTAATACAAATGGTGAATTTGTACAAATTTGAACAGTAATTAACAACAGATATTATATTTGAATATCATCACCACACAAACGGGATAGTAGCACCTTTATGCTACGTTTTATTTTACATTAAGTTTAGACCTAAGTCACTTCTTCTAGCCTAAGTGTTTACCTTGTGATTGTTTACAATATACCTTTTCCATAATTATAATATATTGAAAAGGTGTTGTTATGTGTTGGTTTTGGGTAACAATTATTAGTAATGCAATATTTATTGAAGTTAAAAATTACAATTCTTTATGTGTGAGTAAATGGTGACGAAAAATGATTTATAGTAATGTGTTTACAATACATTTTACAAGACTATTTATTAAAAACACTATCAGGAACTTGTAGATACCATTTGATGTCACCATTTATTATAGTGATATGCTTAATATATGACATGTATTCTGTAAATTGGATAAATAAAAACTCCCTACAGGGGAATAACTTTATTGATCCTAATGTAAATGTTTATCGAAAAATGTTTTATACAACTTTTTTTTATAAAATTATTATTGGTCTCATCCCTTAAGCTTAAAGTTAAACACTTAAACATGATGACTAAAAATCTATACAACAATAATCTATATTTATATTAACTAGTAATTGTGTAAAAAATTTACAATGCATTTAATGATTGACTAACATGGATATTATTCTCCATTGCAAACTTGGCATTTCATGTAGAATTTTTTTTTTTTTTGTAACCAAACATGTTATTTTGTGCAACTCATTATTAATAACAAGAAAAAAACAAAGTCCTATCTCTCGAAAATAGTGAGTACTATAAGATAATAGAATATAAATAATATACAAAATGAAAAATTTATCATTTTGCAAAATCCTTAGAATAATAACCTGTAATTTGTAACTATTGTATTAAACAAGTATTTTTTACCTTAATGTACTATGTACTCCAAAAGTAAATACCTAATTTCAATATCATTGCACGTATTTTATGAAAAATTAACAGACACATGTACATAAGATTAATAGTTCAATATAATAAATAAGACATATGAAACCATAACGGTTAAAGTATATTTTTATGTATGTTGTTCTTGGGCATTATTATTCTAAGGAATATACATATATTGTTAAATTTTATTAAAAATTGACATGTAACAAAATATTAGTTACTTTCATATTATGGTAACAAATTAAAATTGTTAAGATTTTAATATTAATTGTATTTGAATGTTGCACTTTTGTGTTTAAATTTACCAAACCTTCTAAAAAATTTACGTCATTCACTATCTGAAATAGCTTTTTTCCGTCTCTTGGCTTGTTTAGGTTTGACAATCTCTTCTTCCTAGAAAAAAATAGGTATTGAAGTTTAATTACAATTTATTATTATAATTTTAAGAATATGTTTGTTGTTTTCATAATTCATTATAAATAGAAAGCAAATGACGTAAAAAAATACCTCACTGTCTTCATTAGATGAATGTAAGTTTTGATTCAGTGGTAATGAATTTGATATTAATTTTCTGGCTCTCCTTGATATTGGTAGTTCATCCTCCCACGCTAAAGAAAATAAGTCACTGTACTGTCTCTGAAATTAACCAAAAAAATAAATAGAAGTTTATTTCGGTTTTAAATGTTTTACTTTTATGGAAAATTAATACAATATTTACCCGAAGGCTGTCACTACTATTAGATTGTGATTGTTGTAGAGCTTTTTGCATACATTCCATGTTAAATATTGACATATCATCTTGGTCTACACAGCAAACCCTTATTTGTTCCAAATGACCTAAAACCTATAACAAAAGTTAAACGGTGAAGTCTTCTATATTTAGAGTATAATAGAATTGTAAACTTGTGATGCCTACCAGTTCAGCAGAAGGTGGAGCATTTGGGGGTATGTTATGTTTTCCAGGACGTTTTCTTTTGTTAGGACTTGTACCAGGATAACGTGTGCTTAGAAGCACTGAAAGTAAGTCACCTACTTTATCCTCATAGTCCTGACACCAATACATTACAGTGGAAACAACAAATGGGTCATCAACATCTACTGCCCTACAAAATAACTGTCTAAGAACATCAGCCGTTGGTCGCTCTTGCTTCAACATCAACAAAACTGATGTAACAGCTTCAGCATGAGCCTTATAAGATAACTTAGGAATGATTGGTAAGACATCTTCCACAGATATATCATGAGCAGTTAAGAGTTGCCAAAGACAATACTGTTCAAAAGTTTCCCATTCTAGACTAGTGGAAAGCATTGTTGTGATATCATCCGATTTAAACATCATCAAATTGCCTTGCAAAGTCAAACATACCAGGCGTTGTAATTGAACTGCATCTAGTGTTGAAACAATTACATTCAGCAATTTTATATGGTTCTGTGCTTGATCCTTAAATTCTCTATAAATATCTGGAATTAACCATACTAAAAGATTCGCATCATTTTCTTGGCACTTCTCAAAATCATTTGCCAAATTGTCAGCTAGTTTCAATTCTAAGTAACTACAGTAATTTTTGTATATGTCTACTTTAAATTTCACATTCCGTCTTCTACCGGCGTCTCGTTCCGCCCGCCGTTCACGTTCATAAAATACTTTTAAATAGAACAATAAACAAAATCCTACATTTTGAAAAGAACTCTGAGTGTGAATTTCTTTAAATATCTCTAGTACAAGTTTCTTCTTTGCCTCTGTCCCTTCGCCGTTTAAATAAGCGAACATAGAGAAAATAGGCGAATCTAAAGCAGCTTCAAGTTCAACAGGTTGTGGATTGGGGCTCATTTTTAATGGCGGTGCATCTTGTAAGATAGCTGCAAATAAATCTGCTAGCGCAGTTGCAGTTGGCATTGGACTCCCGCATGCATTTAAAAACGCTGTAGTGGCAGTTGTGGAACGTTCATCTAATAGGGTTTCAGCAAATGGACGCAAAATCAATGGTAATGCAGCAGCAAGTTCTGGTCTTTCCCGAGCTCTTACTTCTGATAATGGTATATCGTCGTCATCCGTATCTTCGGTTAAAATAGGTTGACTCTCCTCTTCATCATCTGAAAATGCAGGTTCATCTGACCCAACTTTAGGCAATTCGTCATTACCTTCTTCACGTGTTCCGGAGACACCTTCACCATTTGTATTGTTGCAAAATTCTTTAAATGTTTCTCTTACAGTTGTTCTTAATTCTCTATCAAGTTTTGGCGAATCAAACAAAGGTTGCAAATTAGGTAATACTCTCTTTTCAATTATTTGTTGGAGAGAGTTAAAAATACCTTGCTTAACTTTATCAGAATAAGGTGGATAAAAATTAGGAATAATTCGACATAAGAAGTCAAGTAAGGTTGCAGTAACAGCAGGATGTGATCTCATGGAATGATGCATGACTAAAATTGCAGGTTCAATATTCATAATGTTGTCTTTTTCTGGGTCATAAAATAGCCAGTCGTAAAATAATGCTAGTTTAGCGTTTGAAGCAGCAACGTTGGAAGTGCAAGTGGTAAGAAGCCATCCTATTACTGCCCACCTTGGAATTATGTCTGAGCATAATAACTCATTTGTGGGATGTATAACACCAACTATAAACCTAATCATATCACTACGTAGAGACTGAGATTCTGGAGTTGCTAAGTATTGTCTTTGAAACCATTCTTGATATTTTTTATGATGACCAAACCTAACTTGTGAAGTAAGAAAAACAAGTTTTCTTTCCATATCAGGTGTAATTCTTGATTGCAAATACCTCCTTGATGTTCTTGTATGCAATAATTGCAATACATTCGTAAAATTTGGGCATAATGATCTTGGGTTTACGAGGATATCTTGCCATAGCTGGTTAAATTCAGGAATGCGTGCAACATTCTGTAACAAACGTACCAAATCTCGTCCTAAAGTTAATACATCTGTGAAATGTTCTCTTATAAGAGTAATTACAAAATTGACTTCTTTCTGACGCAAAGTCATGAGGTGTGGTATGTTGTGATCCTCAATTAATCTTAAGTATGTGTAAACAACCATGCAAATAAGAACAGGGTATTTTTCTAGCCATGTTCGATTTTCTATGTATATATCTAAAAGAGATTCTACTAAGTATATGTTTTTAGGTGTTATATCACCTCCAGATGCATATCGCATTAGATTCCAGCATACATTGTCTACACCAGTGACTGCATTTCTCATCATTTCTTTTATTAACCATAAAACTTGGTTACGTGTAGTGTCTTGAAACTTTAAATACCTTTCTAGAATTAAATTCGACAAACTGTTTAGTACACATGTTAATCCATCTCTTGTAACTAGTGTTAGATCTCTATAACATTTAGTTGCATTATGAGGTTCTGTAAGGATGGACATGAGCATTCCAAGCGAAACATCTTCATGGTTTTTACAAACAGCATTATTCAGAGCATCATGAGCCTCTTTTTCACTGCAGTCAGCTACAAGAGATTGAAAAAAAATGAATGCTCTTTCATACCTCTGAAAAAGAAAAAAAAAAACAAAACATAAGTTAAACATTACAGAAATTTATCTCAAATATTTAAAATTTCGCGCCATGAATACAGCGCCGCTATCGACACTAAGAAAATCGTGGTTTACATGGCCGACTAATAATTTAGTCTTTGTTGAGAATCTGTAAATTGTTATCAATACCTCTTCAATTTCATCTTTGTTTTCAATAACAGTGCACACAAAAAGTTTAGGGGTACTAGCTTTTGTCTGCTCCATAATTGTTATATTTACACAATTATCCCAAATAATCAAAGTACGTCTGCATGGCTACTACCGCAGCCACTGCCGTGGGAGAAAAATACACATATATACCAACTCAGAATACTACGCAGATTAAAAATTTAACTTGACGTTTTAACATTATTTTAAGGAAGTGATAGTGCAGTTCTGTGTTGCTATTATGTACAATAACTTTTCTTACAAATAAATATGATTATGAATGTTATTTTTTTTAATAAAATCAATATGTTTGTAAAGCAGTTTCAATGTTGTAATTTAAAGCATAAAATCCAAAAATGTTTTTTAGTCCGCTAATCTATTTACGACAGTCGTTTAATAATTGCCTACATCTATTTTTTAAAAAGAAACTGTTTTAGATTGCATGAGACATCTTGTCTTTTATTCTCTACCGCTTGTGTATTTAATATAAAGTAAGTAAATAAAAAGATAACATTGCTAAAAATCAAGCAGATGATTTAGCTACTAGGCCCTTTTTATGAAATAAGTCCCGCGGTGATTTTTGAAACTAAATTTGACAGCTCGGCCATGTTGTCGTTAGTCGATGTTATCAAGTTTGTTTGTTGTGGTAGATTTTTTAACTAGCTTAGTGCATTTTAAAGGTTTTTTACAATGCCAAAAGCTGTAAAAAGTTCGGCTCGAGAAATGATATTGAAGGTGAAAGAGTAGTCTGTGAAGCGGAACAAAAGAATCAAGGTGTTTTAATACCACTAAACAATGTTCGGAATAGAGTCCCCGACATAACAGGTACTTTTTAGAGTTGCCATATAATAATTTTTTGCTGCGTTGATGGGACTTTTATGATATTAATTCATTTTTGCAACAAAATTGAACAAACACATATCGTGATGAAACTGGGTAATTGAAATTAAAACATATTATTTAGTACATAAGCATTACAAACTTAAAGTTACTAATATGTTTAATTATTCATTATTTAATTGCAGGTGTGTCAGAAAACTGTAACAAGAATTACAGAAGAAAGTATAACAGTGGCGAATACTTCAAAGAAAATTGTCACTCCGGGGAAGAGTCGCCCGCATCCGAAAAAGTTCGACTTAGACGGGTTCGAATTATGCGCTATCCGGCAAAAAATTCACAGTTTTAACGTTGTGCTTAAAGAATAGCCAACATTAGCTATATTACAGGCAGCTCTGAGAGAAGGCATTAATTTTCAGGGAGGTATCAAAACATTGCACAGGATATTAAATAGGATTGGTTTTAAGTACAATAGATGTCAATCCAGACGCAAACTACTTATGAAACGTCACGACATTACCGTATGGCGTGCAAGACATTTGGATAAAATACGAATAAATCGCACTGTGGAAAAATGACCCGTTGTATACTTAGATGAGACCTATATACACAATACCTATCTTATAAAAAGTTGTTGGCAGAGTGAGGAGGAGCCAGGAATGTTCGTCTCAGAGTCATCAGGGAGTCGCTGGATAATCGCACATGCGGGAACAAAAGCTGGATTCATAAATGGTGCATTATTAATTTCAAATCCCAATCAAAGTCCACGGATTACCACAATGACATGAACTCTGCAAATTTCTTAAAATGAGTGACGGAAAAACTATTGCCTAATCTACCTGGAAGGTCGCTTGTGGTAATGGAAAACGCTCTTTACCATTGCACTTAATTAAACAAAGCCCCTTAAATGTTAAACATAAAAAGTAGTACGCAGGAATGGCTCCAACAAAAGGGTATATATTTCGGAGACACTTGAAGAAAAGCTATGCTGTTTGAGCTAATCAAATAAAATTAAGGTCTACCAAAATTTGTAGTGGATGAATTATTAACAAATCACGGACACGAATTATCCGTTGCCACCTTACCATTGCGACCTTAACCCGATTGAGAAAATCTGGGAGCTCTGTAAAAAGAAAGGTGATATATAAGAACGTGGCACAAGATCTGAAATAAATAGTAAAATTAACTGATAGGCCTTTGAATCTATTACGGCGGAAGATTGGACAGCTCAGTGCACGTATGTCGAACGTTTAGAGAAGGGATATTTAAAAAATTACGGCCTTATGGATGAAGAGATTAACCGAATAATTATATCTATGGCTAGTGATACTGAAACAGAATCAGATTCTGTTTCCATCCACTCTTCTTGAATAAAAAAATGTAAAGCTTTTCTTTACCCTATTTTCTCATTTTTTCCCTGTAAGTAGGTAGAACACCGCTTATATAAGTAAATAAAAATATACTTTTAACATAACAGAAATGTAGTAAATATAGGTAAATGAGCATTTTTATCATAATATCTACCAACCCACTCATGGGATGAATGTGGCATCTATCGTTTCCCAGTACTGTCCCCTGTTTTCGGTAACGGTCATGACCAAAAATCGTCGGCTTTTATGACTTTGTTTTAAGTTTCTCACCTAACAACATATTAAAAAGAAAACTTTAGTCATTTGAAAATATCTAATAGTGACACTTACAGTCATGTTTTCCTCAGGGTCAGGCATGATTCCTCAGGGCTCTCAGCACTTCCTCATCTGATTTTGATACCAAGACGTCCTTTAGAATCAGAAGCGGGTCTCGATTTTTCACCTCCTCAACGGTGAGGCCTGTCCCTTTCTTCCCTAACTTTTCCTTTATCTTGTTCCTTTCCTCGATCGTCCCGAAACCCATAATGATTTTTCCATTCTTTGTCTTCCTTACTCTTTCTATCTTAATCCACCCCTCTTTTGCGTCCACTACTTTCCTAACTTTTTCTAACACTTCCTCCCCCGTTTCTATTTCCTTTTCTGATGTTACTACCACTGAGTGGACGATGCTTCGTCCCTCAGCCGTCTTTCCGACGTTTGACGCCACCACGTTTGCGTACGTCGGATTGTAGTGGGTGTCAGTGCCTCCTTATGAATTCTTAGGCTTTCGCTTAACTCCTCTATCTTTTTGTTGGACTCCTCTATTTTGTTTCTAGAGTTTTTTTTTGTTTGCGCGGGGAAAATGCATTGCTGCACCGTACCCCCCCCCCTTGGGAGGGGGAGGAGTGTGTGGGGCTACCGGCGCCCTGAGAAGGGCACTTTTCCTGGAAATAGAATTATTTCTAGGGGCTACCCACTAAAA
>DWQX01002372.1:0-22121 GCA_018245475.1 Pharmacophagus antenor | reverse complement strand
CCCCCCCCCTGTTTTTTAACCCCCCCCCCCCCCCTTTCTTTTGGGGTTTTCTTGTGTTTTCCCCCCCCCCCGTACCCCCCCCCCCCCCCCCTTTTTTTTTTTTCGGGGGGGGGGGGGGGGGGCTATAACGGCTTTATGTGAACTATTAATAAAATTAAATAATTAAATTTAACATTATTTCAGGTGTGGTTTATAAAACATCTTGTTCTTTCGATTTAAAGATTTGTTTATAAAGTTTATGTCCATGAGTGTTCATGTTCAATAGGTAATCGGGTAGAAAAATTATTTATTTTGTTAGTCTCATAATATTTGGGAAATACCTTATATTTTACTACATCAACATCAACTCAATTCGTCTTATAATAATTTTTATAAAAGACTGTAATAAAATTATATTTTTTTGATCTTTTGAAATGAGCAAGCATTTTTTTTTATTTTGTGACATTTAAATATTTTTGTTAATTACAGGCCTCCACAACCATACAGAATTTTTAATACTTGGATGGGAGATCCAGGAAAGTTGATTCTTTTAGAGAAGGTGTTGAAAGTCATGAAAGATGATAACCTCATTTGTCAAACTCAAGAAACGGGACAATATCTGAAGTGTGGCCTCCATCAGCTTGAGAAAGAATTGCCGAATGTCATTAATAGTGTACGGGGGCGTGGCACCTTTTTAGGTTTTAATGCACCTACTTTTGAAATAAGAAATAAAATAATTACAAACCTAACACAAAAGGGTAAGTTTTCTGTGTTAAATTATGTAAAAATGTAAACGATGAATATGCTAAGCCCTGTTCATAAGAAAGTGCTAATGCAAAAAGCATATATCTTACTCAATTATAGATTATGTGGTAAATAAAATAGATATTTTAGTGACACAACCTTTTCTTGTCTCTGCACAATTTTAACAATTTAAAAATTTGGCGACACTCCCCGGTTAAATTCTTTTGTATAATTTACTTTATTTTATCCTTAAAAGAAAAAAATAAATTACATTAATTAATAATCTTATCGCCCAGTGACGAAAAAGAAATTCTCTCATCTTGTGTTTTTCTTGATAAACTTTTTACCGCAGTTTTTCTTTTCAATTGAATGTGTAGAGTTAAAGAACTGAATAAGCGTCTGAAAGTTTGCCTCTCAATAGGCATCAGCTACATAAGTTAGAATAACGGGCTAAGTAAGGGCGAGCGGCGACGACGATAAGCCAAAAGATCGGCTACCGGTAGATAAAGTATTAATATAAACATATAAGTATTTTTGTTTAAAATTTTACCCGTAATTAAATAGCATTATTATTTTTATTATATGCATTTTAAAATTTGTTTGTGAATAACATTCGAACTCATACTCGTATATGCCGCACATACATTACGAACATCCTACACCAACACCATAACAAATATTAAAATTCTATGAAAATTGGTCTAGTCTATAACTAGGTCCAAAGTTCAGTTTTTTTTTTTCAAGAATATACATTTTATTATTTTTGTCTGCTGTTTTTAATTCGATTATAATTAGAAACTTGTTAATAAAACAAACTACTTCTTCGTGTAAAGATAAGGCAACAAAAATTCCAATTGATCGATCAATTCGATCTAATCTCGAAATGTTATTAAGGGGTTTTTATACTTTAATTATTATTAAAACCCTATAATCACGTAACCAAGAAAGGAAAATATACAACTACTTAGTTACAGAAAAAATTCAAAATGTATTTATTTTGAATTACATTAAAACCCTTAAATTGTAACAGGTTTGCTTTAGTGGTAATGGTCTTCTTGTGGTATATCTTTCAATAAAACACGTAAGATAACCAGCTGTTTAACACTATCTGCTATTGACTAACAATATATGTGCTGGTAGCCAAACATTGTATTACTACCTACTACAAGTCTTATCCCAAGTCATGTGAGAGCTTGCGGATCACCGGATCCGCGAGCCAAGTTCGATGAAGCTGTAATAGTCGTCAATAAGACTAATAGCACAAACTTCACTGAATCCAGTAGCAGCAGTGTCCCACGTCACTGTTTCACATCTAGTATTTTATTATATCGTATTAATAAATTATTATTTTAGGTGTGCTAAGCGGTGGATGCGGAGACAACTCCGTACGCATTAGACCAGCGTTGATCTTCGAAAAGAAACATGCTGACATGTATTTGGATATACTGAGAAAAACTCTCCGAGAATTGTAAAACTGAAAATCGTATTGCGTAATATACTGTATTTATTCCATATTTGCAATTGTAGTATATATATGGCTACATAAGTGCACGTTGAAATAGTTTTACAGTATTATTAGCATTTAATATATTAATTAATATACCGAGTGCCATATTTATGAATATACCTATACTTTATTTTAAATGTTACACAATAATGAAATTAAACGTTATTAAAAATTTTGAAAAGTTGTTCATGTATTATAGTTTGCTATATATTTTTAATGGTTATTATAACTTTGCATGCCTCATAAAGTCTTCCATTAGATATTAAAGTCTTTTGAAATATTGTATTTTAATCTCATTACAGCTATAAATAAATACTATTAGACCTAGTTTTATTTACCACCACGACTCTACCCAATTTTATGCAACAGTACAGTTACATTCTAATTTTTATTATAGGATTTTGCTAGGATTTTACAAAATGGTGATATATCTGCTTAAAATAATATATAAAAGAGCCAATTAATTGAAAATTCTTAGACCTTTATTCACACAAAGTTTCTTCATTGCCATTTAATTAAAACATATTCTCGCATTTGCATTACAAGAAGAATCGATCGAAGTTAATAATATACATCAGATATGTTTTTGTGCAAGAAAACCGCCATCAAAGTCTTGAGAAGCATGAACCGCTTTACGTCAAGTATTCTATATTAAGATTGCCGCTTGGGTACACATAACGTATTACACTTTTGTATTTGTCTAATATTCTAATAATAACTTGTTCTAAAATAACTTACTAGTGATCTGTATTATTTTTATTTTTAGTTCCCATCATACAATAATTAAAGAAGAAGGATTTCTAGAGAGGGATATTATAAACTTGTGCAAAATATATTTTCAAGTTTTATAATCGTTTCAAGTACGAAGGGTTTTCATAACGTTGTATGTGATATTATATTGTCGGGAATAATGATTTGTAGCATAATTAGACGAATGTGACGTTGAAAGTATATTTGCCACCCGCCTGATTCTTATGTGTGGCTCACTATTGCTGTGGCATATGTTCAATGGTATGAAGTATGTGATACTATAAAACGGTTAATATTGTAATACTATCTCATATTTTAAACTAAAACGTATTAAATTTTAACCGAAATCTTAACCCATTTTTTATTTCGGAATAAATAGTATTTTTATAAAAAACACCAAGATTTACAAAAGTTATGCTAGTAATAACTGTTGCTTTAATCGGTCCTATTAACCTTGGAACAGAAACCGTGAATTTTGTTCAAAAATACAGCTATTATACATGATAAATTACTATTGTTTTAAAAAAGAAATATAGTATGATAACGGAATCTCAATAAATATCATATTATGGTTATACTAGAGGCAACTGTGGTTCCATCATCGATATATGTTTATAAATATATATATGTATACATATATGTAAATATATAATTAGTGCCTTTATGAAGTGTTGTAATTAGCCTTAATTTATTGAATACCTTTACTTCTACAATTATTTTTCCTATTTTGCTTATCGCATATAGTTGGATTGGAGTGATTCATTCAAGGACAATTATATAAGTGAATTTTCTCACATAATATCAGAGATATGTGTTTATCACGTTTATATTTCCAATGCTAAAACAATCTTGAACAGTGTTTTGTAATAATTGTTTGTTATTGTACAATACTTATTTTTTGAAACATTTCGTAAAATATGTGTGTTAAAATTATATACAATAATTTAATTTCACAAAATAGCAATAAAAATATTTAATACTTTTTAGGAACAATTACACATATTTTTTCATTAACTATTTCTTATTTTACTTTAAATGTATACATGACTTAAAATATCAATCGGCAAAATGAAATTGTTAGATAGAAGACATAGACAACAGCAGTATCTATTTTTTTTTCGCTTTTACGTACATACCTACGTTTTTATTTCGTTGGAGCTAGTGCTATTATACTAGTTGTCAGTGTGTATTTATAAGAAATAGGTGCGGTTACAATACACTGATTAATCCTACTTCATTTATTTAAAATTATTGAGGCTTTAAATAACAGATCCGATAACAAAGGGTGAATAGATTACAGTGTTTAAAGATATTATTTTCTTTCCGAGAATTAACACTAGTATCATTAGACAAGACCAATCATTCGTTTCATGCATGTGAATTCAACATAATAAAAATCACTATCTAGTAATCAGAAATTAATGTTGGTCTGATTTTCAATACAAGTGATAAATGTGTAGTGAATTGTGAAATATCGTCATCTGAAAAAACTTCGTTTTGGTCGATACCATTGCACCTGTTCTTTTTTCACACGAAGAATAAATGTTATATTAAGGTTTTTATGTTTTTACATATCTCTAATTACATAGGAAAAATTATAATTTCATTGTAAAATATCATATTTGTGCTTACACATGTATTTTCTAGTAAGTTCAATGTTAGGTGTCTTGCCATATTAACATTAAAGTGTGCATCATACAGTGTGTAGGTGTAAGCACGGCTCTTTATTTTGTAAGTCTGTGAAATTGGAATTGTTATATGATTTTGAGTTTGGCAATGAACGAACTCGGAAACTTTACTTACTGGACAAACTATATTCAAAACTAGTATTAGTTAATAATTGTTGATATAAATTACGAAAGAAATGATTGGCTTGTCTTTGTTGCAAAAATTACATGTAAGATTTTGTACAAAGCAAATTTTCCTGTGTTTACTAAAACATTTTCAAACTATGCAAACATGAACACTCATCAATATCATCTGACATCAATATGTATGGGTGGATTCAATAATGTGTTATCCATATCAATAGCATTGTATTAAACAAAGTCCTTTGCTCTGGTATTTAGCCAACAATTTAAATAAATTCCTTGCATGTAAGTGTTAAATTTTCTATGATATGTGCTCCATATAACAATTGAAAAGCTAAACTTCCACAACAAACCAACTACTTCCTTAGCAAAATTAGTTTAAACAGCATTTCGTCTTTTAAAATATATTTAATGCTAGAATGCATGCAATCTTTATTTTCTGCTCTTGAATGAAATAATATATACTGAAATAATCATTTATAAGTGATTGCTGTCTTACAATAAAAACAATAAATGGTTAAAAAAATAAAATGGCTCTGTAAAATTAATAATTAAAATTATCTATTTTATGCCTATTTAGAAATCTTAACAAATTTGGTGCTTTTTTTTCCTCAGGAAATGTCATGAAGTTCTTTTTACCTTTATAATTATTTTTATCGCTTGTTCTGTTTTTCTTAATAAAATTAATTATTAATGTAACCCTTAAGGAAAGAGTGTATTTTTGGCATGGCAAACACTTGATCCAAAAATTTGTAAGAAATTTACTATTATAACTTAAATGTGCCTGAAAAACAACTATTGAATATCTCTGATATTTGTGTGATGATGAACAAAGTTGAAAGAAACTAGGTTCCCATGAAGTATTAAGCTGCCTGTGAAGAGTCATGCTTTTTATTTATTATTTTATGTAATATGGCTTGTATTAGGACATTTGTTCATTAAGGGTTAAATTAATTCAATAACATGTATAATTTCAATGTGATTGTGTTTTTAGTAGCTATAAATTTCAATTTCACTGGCTCATTTTTATTTTTTTTTAACTGTTTTATAATGAAAATGATTTAGTGGTTACTTCTTAAATATTGTGTATATATGTATTTATATATATACAATTTTTTTTATTTGCCATTAATAGCATATATTTATTTAAGATTTAAATTTTAATTTTAGTATGGCACTTGTATTTGTAAATAATGAAAATGTCCTATGGTTTTTTAAAATAATCCATTATTGGCTATATGTATACATATACTTATAAATATTAGTATCATCCTTAATATGGATTAATGAATAATATTAAGGGCTATCAGAAATGCTCTTCTTAAGGTTTGAAATTTACTTTGTCATTAACTCATTCATTTTATAAATGTTTGTCCTTTTTGGAATTACACAATTAATATGGTGATATTCTATTGTTTTTAGTTGTGACATTCACCCGTCTTATGGCAACCATGTCAAAGGCGGGTGTCATACATAACATCTATTAATATATTATTATTAATTTCCAATTGCCAATTTGTTAACTAGTTTCAAAGGTTACACAGGTATACAGTTAATATTTTATCACTTTGTGCAGGAATTACATTTACTTTTATTTCACAACCATATTTTCCTTTTCATATTAGATAAATTTACCCCCTTGTGGGAAATTTAGCTATGGTGGACTACTACAGAATATTGGGTGTATCAAAGACTGCTACTGAAGCAGAAATAAAAAAGGCGTAAGTGTTATGTTTGATTTCTTTTTTAAAAATTATTCTGCAAATTGGTCATAAATTACATTTTGTATTATTTACAGTTATAGAAAATTAGCTCTGAAATGGCATCCTGATAAAAATCCTGAAAATGCAGATGAGGCCAATAGAAGATTTAAAGAAATATCAGAAGCCTATGAAGTCCTGTCAGATGGTATGGATATTAATATATTGTTATTTCATTAAAATATAGAAAATAGAGTTATTCATGTTGTTGGCACAGGATACTGCTGTGTTTGTTTATTATAATATGCTGCATATATAAATACATTTTGTTTAACACTAGGTTTACCAGCAATTTATATATACCCATTTTTACTAGACCAGTCAAAATTACTGGTCTTTACAAAACGTTGATAATGGTGTTTCTTGTCATTATTTACTTACAAAAAATGTTAAATAAGTAAAGGTAAAAACTTTTAACACTAAAACAAACTGTAACACTAAAAGTTTTATAGATTTTTTTTTAATTGTAGTTAGTTTTAATTAGCTCTAGAAATTCGAAATTTAATTATAGAATAGTAAAATAATGAAAAATACTATGTTAGCCAAAGTATTATGTTAAACTTTTAAGATGTGTTAGGTACATATTGTGTAAACCTTCATCAAGGCTTTGTTAGGAAGTGGAGCTTATCTACCCCTATATTATTGCTTAATAATTTTCTATAAATTAAGTTGGAAGTGTTAAAATAAAAAAAAAAATTATCTTTTTGTAAACATTTTCTCTCATTGTTTTATTTGTCGAATCAAATACAACATTAAACCTTAGTAAAGGTACTCCTACGTTTTGCAAGTTGATGTGTAAGTTGTGGGAAAAATTTTGGCACCCGCTTGTTATTCCATAAAAATTCTGTGTTTGTTCTTTATAGTTTACATATATACAATGTAGCAATAAAAGTTTTCTTGCTATATTATGCTTTGATAAGTTTCTATTCCTTCTCCAAAACTTGAGAATCTTTGAGCTTTGAAGAAGTTGTCTGTATATGCTGTTAAAACATAATTATCACTTAGTAATAAAAATGCCCTTCATAATAATTTTTTTTGCCAGGTCTGTAGATTCAGGTTACTTGTTTTGAAAATATTCGAAAACATGAACAACACCTCTTTATTCAATATTTTTTACAAATAGCACCGACAGCGATAATTTCAGTTTGCTAACCTCATGTCATGTTCATTAGTCTTCAGAACATTACGGAAATCGTGTACGTCATGTACGCCAAATTTTTTAAGGTTTTTTTATTTGGTTGTTTTATCATCACAACCGTTTTCAAAAATGTCGCTAACACTACTCTCGATAATAATATTTCCATGATTACTGCCACGTGTATTGCTTTGATTGTCTAATAACTGTAAATTAGTCGAAATTAATAATTGGCTATCGTTTTACTAAGAATTGAGTTTGTTACCAAATATTTTAGTTAAATAAATATTGCTTAGTTGTATGTACAAAATGATTTTACAATCACAAGAACAGAAATCTCAAAATTGAACAAATTACAGAAAATGTATTATATATTGCATTAGAATCGCTGTTATTTGATATCTGTTTTGTGGGAATTCGCATACACCTATTCGTCATTATCATGATCCACCTTATAAGCTCTAACATTATTATATCAAAGAAAAATATACCAGTAATTTTGACTGGTACTGGTATAAGTATCAAAAATGAAGATTATTTTTGTCACGCATACATATAAAAAATATTAACTACATAAAAATTCTTTACTTATAGCTACAAAAGTTATGACATCATTTCGGAAACAAAGTTTTGCATAAAGTAGTATTTTTGAATTGAAATCCTCGAACAAGTGAATTTGTCTGGTCTGGTAAATCTAGTGTTAATCATGTATACTTAAGGATATTGTTTATAATAGTTTAAGAAAGTGCACATTAAGGGTAAAAATATAACTAGTTAGCGGAGTCTTTAAATTCTTTTATAATTTGTTCCACAAAAAACAAAATAAATTTAACAATAAGATACTTTTCAAAATCGTTTTTTTAATGACTTTTCAGGTAAATTTAAATTGAATAAGGTATTTATAATCTAAAATTCAAGTGTAATAGTAATTAAGGTCCTGCGGTTCAAAACTATGTTTAATGTAGAAATGTAATGATGATTTCATTATATTAGCGCTTTTACATCAGTATTTTTCAGCTATTTTTTTAAGTTTAGAAATCAAAATATAGGTTCTAAGTATAATAAATAAACACTTAACTACTATATTATAGCAAAAACGGAAGCCACAAAAAACGTGTTTTTATCGGTTTTTGGCCTTAAAAATAGCAAAGGATTTGTTCATCTGTTACTTTTCACTTGTAACAAAACGGCAGCATTGCAGTGTCCGCCGGACGCCAAAGTATTAAAAAAAATGATTTCATACCAATAATAGATTTTTCCATTTGCACTGGTATACACAACAGCATGAAATATTGTCTGAAAAAAGTTTGGTAAACACAGGTCTATTATCATAATATTTAAGTGCATTTTTAAAAATGGGACTCTTATGATTTTAGCGTGTCTACTGGGATGGTTATGTTATGTTACCATTTTTTTTAATAAAAAAGGGTTACATATTTAATATAGTTTTCCAAAAATATAGTGTAACTAGTGTTTTCTAGTGTAAGAACCAGACCGTAGTTACTGTGAGTATACATTATGATCTTATTTTTGGGTAGAAAACAAGCGGAAAGTATATGATGCACGAGGTTCCAGTCATCACAGTCACAGATATCAAAGCAAGAATGGAGTTAATGGGCACCGACACTTTAGCTTCAAGGGGTTTTTTGGAGAGACGCCTTTTCACCGATTTTTTGGTAGTTGTTAATTTAATGTAGGGCTAGAATATTTTGGATATTATCATTTTAATTATTAAAAACTAAAACTAACCCTTTTTTAAATGAAAAAAGTTGCCAAATATTTTATTTATATATGTTCATATCGTTTACTTTTTTCATTAATAACAGGAATATTGCAATCACCAAAATATATATATATATATAGCACACATGACATGTTTATTAATGGAAAAAAAGTGATAATATTCAGACAAATAATTTTGAAAAATAACAATTGGATTCGTAATTGGGATTTGCTTACTTACAATACTAACTGTCTGGAGTTTTGAGTGAAATAACGTTTTTATAGTATAGTCAGTAACTTGCTTGAAAAGTTTGAGAAAAAAATTATAACTTGGAAAAAAAACCCTACAATTCGTTCCTTCTGCATAAGTGACGATTTGAGTGAACCGCTACGATACGTTTTTTATATTCATGCGTGTAAACATATTCACTATCATTTTCAAATTTTCATAATATATGTTCCGTTATAACTCTTCATACACGTATTTACATGGACCGGATAAATACATGGTTGGTAATCAGGTATAGAAGTTCTTCGAGTCTAATCGGATAATATGCACTTAAATTCCTCTTCAGTATCACGAAAATTATAACGCAAGAATCTATATACATATAATAAAAGGTTAGAATTTTGATCATTCGATGCGGAATGTTTTGATGATGGGTTTAGGCTTATTATTGAAATTCTTTAGATATAATTTCACGTTTTAAATAGAAAAATTATTTAACGGTTAATAAAGCGGACACAGTTGGATATATACCCTAAGTTAAAAACTATCTTCATCTACTTCGAACAATGAGGTAGCCACTTCAGTTTTTAATTTTGGTAGGTGAGCGTCTCACTATAGATCCTACTTTATAAATGGAGTAGTCTATAATAAAAAGCCGAGTACTGTTACGGGTCGTTTGTAAGTGACTGTTTTCAGCAGGAAGACCGCCCTTTGCACTGCTAACGTATTTTTTTACTTCGCTCTATTTGTAACAGTTACTTTCTTTTTATTTTGTTTCATTTGTATTTTACTTTGTTATTCTTATGCAATAAAGACTATTCTATTCTGTCATTTAAAATTGAAAACCAATTCATTCAATTCAAACTGGCTATAGTTCTGTCCTGTTTCTTCAACTGATTTTGCTGCGATTGTACATAATGGAGGGTCCTGAATTCTGAATGTATTAACGAATTTCAAACAGTTTACTTACAAAAGCTTGCCACGGACACCAACGAATTTCTTGAATAATAGTCATTTTGATTAGAAACTGTATTTCTTGTTAAGTCGTTTTTAACGATTTATATGTTATTGAATCGCATTTGTATTTTTATCATTTTAGTTCGTCAGTTTAGTTTTAACCGTGTTGTTATTAAAGCTAGCTATATTGTGAGTGGTATTGATGTTTATTAATTTTTGAGGTAATAATGTAATAAAACACGTAGAATCCTCTCTTTGTAAAACAGGTTGATGATGTTAGCATCGTTACTAACAATCTGTGTTTTTAAAAAAAATGGCTCAACTTACTCGAGAAGACACATATTGGCGTTTACTACCAAAGGGAGTCCTTGAAGTTTATTCTCTTTAAATACAAACTGCTTACCGCTGTGTCTAACATCAGAATCCTTGGCTGTTGGCTTATAAAATGATGTTCAATTCTGTAGTTACTTTATAAAAACCATATCCGTTTATAACAGGGATTCTCAAAGCGGTCGATATCGACCCCGAAGGGTTGATATCGGTTTCCTAGGGGTCGACATAAACGAAAACTGAATTTTGGGGGTCGATGAGGTCTAAAAATCGACCCCTATTTAATTAACATGTTTTTATTTAAAACTTTCAAGATAGGTAGGTACTGTATTGTTTATGTTGTGTTTACGTGGAAAAAGCTAAAAATAGGCCCCTTTATTCATAATAATCTGCTAACTTAAAGCATTGCTAATTCTCACTTTGTCTTCTTCTATTGACCTAAGTCAGAATGAAAAATAACACTGTAGCAGCTGTTTAAAGTTAGCGAACCATTAGGATTAAGGGGGTTGATCTTAAAAGTAGGTAATTTGGACATGGAGGTAACAGTTCATTTTGGAAAAGGGGTCACTTGTCCAAAACAGTTTGGGGATCCCTAGCTTATAATTTTATTTACATACAAATTAAACTGAGCGCTTCACTTAGTGATCAGTCCACTGGGTTTTTTTATTTTATTTTTATAAGTATTACAAAAACATGTTCGAGTTTAAGATAACATCTTTTGGTCTTAATGATGTGATTAATTTACTTATTATGTAATGTAAAAATTACGTTAGAAAGTTAACAATAAAAGGAATTGCTAAAGTTATGTTCTGAATATTCTATTCATTAAATATGTGTTATTAAATTTAATTGAATCTGACAGATTTTGTTTTTTTTTTTTATTTTCAGTAAAGTAACCAAAGTATTGTAGATGTAGACGATAAAATTAATAATTAAAAACCTAATTGAACCGATAATATAATTAGTTTAACTGCATAATTTGTATTTTATTAAGGTTTTATTGTATAGCTTATAAGCTACAAGTAAATTGTTTAATGTTTTTGTAAATTTAAGTAATATTTAACACAAAATATTTATTGCACATATGCAGTGTAGAATTGTATTTCATAAATACGTTAGGCTTTTAATTTTCTTTTGAATACAGAAAGAAAAAGGCGAGTGTACGATCAATACGGGAAGGAAGGTCTAAACAGTGGACGGGGCCGTCGATCAGCTCCCGATGAGGACTATGAATTCGGTTATCACAGCTTCCCGTTCACATTCCGAGACCCCGAAGAAGTGTTTCGAGAATTTTTTGGTGGCTCTCCGTTCGGCGATTTGTTTGCTGGTAAATTATTACTCATGTTATTACGTAACCCCTAATAATATTCACTTTCTTATTTGTTTCATTCGTTCATTCAAACTGTTTGTAGAGGAGACATGTCGTTCGGTCAGACTTGAATTAAACAAAAAAAGTAGTTTTCAAAAGCTATCTATATCTCGTATGTTTTACATATAGCGAAAGTAAAATTCGAAAAAAAATTCGATATATCCAACATTTATTTTTTTTTCATATATTATGTGCTAAACCTAATAAAAGATTTTTTTGCAGATTTGAATGGGCACGGTTACCATCACCGACATGGCCGGAGGAGTCATCCTAGTACGTCTCTCACCTCTTCACTGTTCAGCCCTTTTGGTCTGGGCTTCCAGGGGCTCGACGATGCGTTCGCTCAAGCCGCCTTTAACGGGAACGCCTTCACATCTTTTTCGACCTTCAACAGCTCTCTGGCAGGCCCCGGCAGCGCTAATATGAAGAGCACAACCACAACTACACGCATTGTTAACGGAAAAAAGATCACCACCAAAAAGTAGGTTGCTTTTAGCATATTATATATTAAAAAGTAGAATAAGTCTTCGAAATTTAATTAAGAATGAGTATATTTATCGCGCATCATACAAAGAAATGTTTATATAGTCTAGTAAAACATGAAAATTGATAAAAAAAAACCGATTCTGTATAATTGCAAGCAAGTTATTATCTATATGATGAATGAAATGGGCAATGGTATTTAAGGCTATTACAAAAGGCATCTATCATTATAGATGCTGTAAGTGGTAATGCAAGAAATATGAATAAGGATAAGATCGTAAAACATTTAAATAGTAAAAATCGAAAAATTTTACTTCAAAATATTTTACAGAAGTCACTTTGGGCAATTGGTTCAAAATTATTATTATACTTTACAGGATCACGGAAAATGGAAGAGAAACTATAATGTCTTATGAAAATGGTGTGCTAAAATCAAAGACTGTCAATGGTGTTCCTCAATCACTCACTTACAGTTAAATTGAAATAACGATTTACAGCCAAACTTGATGATCCAAATGACAGCCTGTACTCATTACTACTACGCGAGTTACATGTTCCATTTATAATTTAGTCTTGCTTTTTTAATGACTTACTTTTCTGACACTGAGAAATATTATTTTTGAAGATTACTATGATGAAAAACTGTCGAAATGATTATTATTGTTGTATTGTTTTTCTTTTGATAATGTATAAAACTGACCAAATTAAAAAGTAGAGACATAAAAATTCTGGTATATATTTTCTATGGCTCGACGCCCATATTTGATCTCGAAGGAATCCTTGCTTCTTTACTATGATATAGTTTTGGGTGTTCATTTAATATGTTAAATTTTACTATAGGATTTAATTGCACGTGATTCACGTGCAATTAGATTGCTTGATTGTATCTCGGATTTATCAAATAGCATATAAATTTATTGTGGGGCTCACGTAATTTGATAAGAACCTAATGTGTGAAGTTGTCGGTATATAGTTAAATTAGCTCTAATTAAAATTTAGTAAAGCTTCTTCAATAATAAACTTACTCGTCGTTGAGCATGGAGTGTATATATTGATCTTGATCGTTGTCCTTGCAGTTTCAAGTTGCAATGTTGCGGGATCCTCAAAATTAATTTATAAAGGTATTTTATATCATCATTGTATAGAGTTTTTTATACTTTAAATAACAGCAGCGTATTGGAATATTTTTGTCATTAAAAAGGTTTTGTATTTTCAAAATTGATACTAGCTGTGTTGATATGAATTTAGGTCAAAACTAGGCATTTATAATGCGTGCAAATATTTTTTAATTTTGCTCCAAATGTTGTTCCAGGCCAACAGTTATAATAGATTTAGTTCTGCATCAACATACTGTGGCATACTAGAAATACAATATTCGTGTTTTAATACAATATATGTTAGAATATTTAACAACTTCACTATGCTATCGCTAATTAAGTACTTAATACAAGAATTTGCAATGATTGCAGTTATTCACGTTTGTGTTTTGATTATTCTTTAAAAAACAAAGTGGGTGTAAATAACGTTGAATGTTGATGCAGTATGTTCACAAAAAGATTTCTAGCATATTTTTGGAGTAATTCACTTAAATCAATAATAAAGGTTATTTAAATATATAAAATGTATGTACTATTCCTTGTTCTCTTTCAACTGATAATTTGAGCGTAAAATGTCTATTTCAGTTCGGTATATAAAGTAGTATTATATTTAGATTCGTTAATTTTGTTATAGTTAATGTAAAACCTTTATACATTTAATAACATAATTGGTGATTTAGCTATTGGAATGTTACAATTTCGATGATTAACGTTCTTAAACTAGACCAAACTACATGGTTTACAGTTAGCTAAGAGTGGTATATTCCTTAAATATTATTTAAAATATACATCCATGTGAACAGATATTTAAATTTTTAAACAAAATTATCGATAACTTCATAGTAGTTTGCCATTAAAAAATGCACTTGTATTGTTGAGAGTTAATCTGAATATTGAATTGAGTAAAATGTTTTAATTACGTAAATCTTCATTATCCTTTAGTAGTCTGGAGGTGCTTAACGATATATACTTACACGTGACGTACAAACTGACATGGTTGCTTAATTTTTTATATATTTACTTTCGCCATTAAAGGTTTATTTGAAACCATCATAGGCTGCTTTAAATCATTGTAATTTCTTGATATTCAATTTTGCCAACTAAACACTAATATGATCACCAATCTTGCAGTCGTTTCTAATTTCTTTTTGTGAATGAACTGCATTGTTGTTCTTTTTCATAATGATTATTCACTTTTATTTGATAGTGCCATTGCTTAAGTTTTTTTTGGATTACACATCAACCCTAAATGTAAATAAATGTTTTAGCACTGTCTTTACGAAATTGATTAAATGTAATAAAAACTGCAACAATAAAGAAAAATGTATAATTTATTGTTTTATTTAATATTAATTATTAATAGTCGATCATCGAAGTCGTTTTTCAAAAAAAAATCTAAGTTCACGGATAAGATGCTTCTAGATAAATTACATTTAAGATGGTGTTTTTTTTTTGTAAAGTAATAGCGAAAAATATGCGGAGGCTCATGAAATGTCAACTGAAAAATGTTAAATTGACATGATAGCCGGAAGTATTTAGGGCGAACACACATCTACGGCCTCATCACTTAACATCGGGTGAAATCGAGGCGTTAGTCCATGTGATTCAAAAAACTGATGAATCTTAAACAATTGTTAACATCTTACTCCGTCAGAGGTGCTGCGAGCGTTCGGTCTCGAGACAAAACTGATTATTAATAATATAAATGTATAAATAAGCTGATATGATGCAAACCATTCGTAACACAAAATTGACTCAATAATCGTAAATTGTATTTAAAAGCTGTTAGTGATTTACATATGACTTAGGCTTTTAATGTTATTAAGCAGCGCCATCTATAACATTGTTCATTTATCAATTTCCTGTTCATATTATTTTAGTTTGAGTTAATATAAAGATTCTCAATTATTATTAATAGTTAAACTCAATTTAGAAATAGATCTACTAATTATGAATCATTTAATTAACACACATGTTGTTTTTCTAAAAATAATGTAAGAAATGTGTGAATAGTATTAGCGATTGCCGCCATGATAGCTTTGTCGCTCCTTATAAAATGGCACTGTTTGTTCTCTTAAACTCAGAGAGCTCACGGATCACCGGATCCATGGGCCAGTTTCGATGAAGCTCTAATAGTCGTCAAAAAGACTAAAAGCGCAAACTTCATCGAATCCCCAGCAGCATTTTAAACTCAGTTCATCATTAGCTATTGTACGGTGTTATTCTGCTGGATTAAACAAAGTATACCAACTGTGGCGACTTTCATTTTTCAATTTGACCGACATCCGTCTTTACATAATGTAGTGCTTGTTATTGTTCCTTTATTGTTTGTTAATGTTTTGATTATTTCGTCACAGTACAAAACTTGGTGATTTTAGGTTAGGAATAAAAGAATTTGGTTGACTTAATACATTAATTATATTTAATATGCAGTAGGGTTGTGTCCTAATTTTCTTAAGACATAACAGTAGTAACTTAAATAATCTTTATAAGTTTTAAATAATATAATGACGTAGAAACACATTTATTTTAATGAATAAAATTTACTATTTATAATAACGCTGTCTAAACACCTCGATGATCGGTCCTTCATCTGGGTACTCCAACTGTTTTTCATCATTCAATACATAAGAAAAACCATCGAAATGACAGAATTCTTTAGCTATTAACTCTTCTAATTGATACAAACGAGTCGGATTAGCCACAGGTAATAAATTTTCTGCAAAAAAATTGAAAAATAATAACCGAAGGTTGGCTCCACACGATTTAACACTTCATCAGCGGCGGTACAAGGCGGTCTCCTACAGCTGCTTTAATATAAATATTATGAATAGATGCTTTTGATTTCAATAGGATTGCATCGTCAGAAATCCGTTACCCAAAACGAACAATTTGAGCTAAGAGAGCAAGAACACGCCCTCCCAGGCCCCTGCGGCTCCCCTGCTTCATAGGCAACACACAATTCACAGGTCGACCTTGTATATTCGTCTTCACTTCACGGTGAGTAAACAAGCATTATCTAGTCTTATCACCGCAATCAGACGCGAACCAGTTCTGATATGTACTAGTCTTAACTATTCATGGAAATTGAAGGAACCTTCCCAATAAATTTTAATATCTTAATTTTCATTAATTTTTTTTAGATAATGATTATATTGTTAATAGAAATTAATTCGAGGGAAGATAAAAAAGTTTGTAAAATGGATGAGTCAGAGAGGGGAGAATATTTTATTAAGTTAATTAGTGTGTGTTAATTGGGCAACTCATCAGTCTAATTACCAAGTTAGAACTTAATCGGGTCATTAAGTTTTGAGTCATCAAAATGTAAACTAGTACGTCGGGAATATCGCAAAATGAAAAAAAATTAACATAACGCCGTCATTAAGTTCCTGACGAAGTGAGGAAAAACACTCCGAGTGATTTTGCAAGAGATGTTATCTGTATGCAGTGGTTTCAAACAAGGTAAGAATTTCGGATTAAATACGATCCCAGATCCGGACAGCCTGTTGAGACAATCACACTAGTCATGCTGAAGACATTTAAAAAAATTGATATAGAAGATGTCTGGCTAGAGAAGTATCGGACACCACAATTTTGAACATTCTACATCAACATCTTGGTATGATGTATTCAGTTCAAGGTTGTAACGAGAATGTTTACGCCACTTCAAAAACGCGAACGTGTTAAAAGTTCTCGTTAGTTTCGGGAGCCCTTTGTAACAAAAGGAAGAAGTTACTGCCAGGATTCTTATAGAAATGGAACTTGAGTTCATCATTATCTACCTGAGTCATAGCAGATGTCGATGCAATAAAAAAGAACACTTCCCTTTCTAAAAAATACAAGATGTCACAACCAGTTGGGAGGAGCATGGTTACCATCCTTTGTTATTCAAAAGGAATAATTTTAAATAAACAAAGAAAAGGGCGTCATCATAACGGGAGAATATTATGTTTTTTTACTAGAACATCTAAAGGAATCAATTAACGAGAGGATGAAAACTGACTAAAGTAGTGTTGCTTTTGCATAGGAACGCGTCGGTTCGCACGGTTTTTAACAGTTACGTTAGCCACCCTTTCTACTTGTTATTTTTTTTAAACATAAAGAGCTTTGTGGAAAACAAATAATAACGATGATGAAGTCGAGTCGGCGATTTCAATGTATTTTGACAGCAAGGATAAATCATTTTTTTGAGGGCATAATCAAGTTGTATGCAAGAGAAATGATTGGTGCATATATTGAATAGAAAAATAAATTTCCTTCTCCCACTGCCTTTCTGCAAACATTTACTGATTGTCTTGTAATGCGGAAGTCCCAGGTTCGATTCAGAGGGTTTAGATTCGAATATGTAGGATATTAGTGGAGTTTGGAAGATGGTAGTTGTCAGTTAACATTCGGTTTCAATTGAGGTCAAGAATTATCAGATTTCTTTAAAAAAAAAATCTGTACTTACCCTGGGCAACGTATCTCTCCGATTGGTCAGCGGCTATCACATGGTAGTAAGGTTGAAAATGTCCATAGCTTAGGCCTTGGACGGGAGCAGTGTCCGCCGAATTCCTGCCGAAAGTGTGCTCCCAGCCGCGGACTACGCATGTATACTCGTGATCCTTGTGGCAACATATCATACCCACTGCATACAACACACTGCTGTGATGTTTCTTTACTTCCGATATCCTAACCTGCACAACATTACTTTTACCCCTTTGCGCCCCACGAAATTTACGGTCCGGCGGAGCAGAAACTCGAGGCGATTTTGCGCATGCATTACGTGTGCCTTACGGGTGGCATAAAATGAATTTATACAGAGATTAACGTAAGTAGAGTAAAACGGTAGTACTATAATATAGACTTTATTTACATTTATTTATTTTTTACATTATCTAGAGTGGTGTCTGACCGTGATTCGACCTGATGGTTAGTGGAAAAATTTAATTTTAACAAACCAAATAATGGGCTTCTATCAACTAGAGATTACGAAATCTTGCAAAAATAAAGGTTATCGCTTCCCACTAGCCGTTCGATATGCTACGAGAAACATCGTGACTAGTAAGTTGCCACATGGATCGCAAATGGTTAATTATTGAAATAAGTAAAATTTATACAATGCCCACTAGGATCTATAACTTTCTACAGAATACACCAATAAGTAGAAGTGAGTTTGGTAGAGAACCTTTAATACCAAATAACCACATTCTACCCTGCTTGGACCATCGGTGGTCCACAAATATTTATAGTTCTATTTAAAAACAACTTTCTTCAAATTATGTACTTGGGAAAGACAAACTAATAACGTCAAAAATATTGAAGCAATCAAATGCAGCCAGATGAACGAAAAACTTGCCATTTTTTGCTCACTGTTCATGTAAACACCAAAAAAAGTGCCCGGTCGAACGTGAAATGGTAAGTTGACATGAATAATAACTGTCAGTTTGATTATCTATTTTCTGATTAATGTAGTTTTACTTACGGCCTTATTCGGAGGCTTTGCAAAATAGCACTGGTTATCAGGGGTTAAATTAACCAGTGACAAAATAATTTCCAATTCTTTTTCTGTTAACTAAAAAAAATATGTTAAATCATAGTAATCATTAGTTTATCTGTGCTGCAACAATACAATGCAACATATGGTTACTCACATGTTTGATATTAAGTTTAGTTTTTAATAACTCCAAATGGGTATTCCACGATAAATGTTGATAAAAAAAGTCATAGGGGCCAGGGTTGGCATAGTTTCCACCCAGAAATCCTAATAGATTTGATGCATTTGCAGTGGTCCTGAAATGTGATAAAATTTTGTAATGCTAATTTTATGCTTTTAAATTTTTAAGTAATTTCGTTTATAAAAAGTTAAAGTAACATATCTCTTCCACTGAATACCATTTTTGGAATTTATAATTTTTGTGCAATAATAAATTGATGAAATTATAAGAGTTCCTAAGTTAAAATTTTCCACTAAAGGATTCATCATGATCATATCATACATGGGTAAAATATAGACATTTTTAGTATTTTTGTTTAAAAATCACTTATTTACCAGTTTTTTACACCGCCCATGCAATTAATATAGGATGAATAAAGATTATGTAACAAAGTTTCTCCATAGTATTTAAACTGCCCCACATTATTTTCAAATGGACAACAAATATTTCCTTTTACATCCCCTGTGTGAATATTTATTGAGAATGTTTTGTATTCTAGGTTGACAAAGCATCTCCATATTATGAATAAATGGTTAGAAATCGCAATAAGTTCACATTTTACACCACATCTAGTAGCTAGAGCTTGAAAAATAATAAATACCACAATTTGATGTCCAAATTTGGTCTCCCATACCTGCAAAAGTGAAAAATTATTTCATAGCATTTAATGATTGAAAGTTCACTAATACAAGTTTAGTTTGATTAAACAAAAATGATGAAATAATCATCATTTCTGTTTTTGGTATTACTAGGATGAAATTATTTAACACAGAAATTGGGAAATTAATACATTTTGTACAGATTTAAAATAATAACACTCTGGCAAAACTTTTAGAAATTTGCTAGTATCATTTTTACATGGGTTGCTAGGCAACAGTTTAAAACATTACATTTCATATTGGCCATTACTAATATTTAAAAAGAAGAAATATTTGACATTTCTGTGATTAAGGACACCAAATAATGGGAAGAAAATTTAATTGTATATACCTTTACAATATCAAGAGTGTCCAAATTTGCCAAACGAGTCATTGTCATACATCTTTGTTGAAAAATAACCTGAGAAACTGCAGAAAGAACTTGTTTAACTGAATATTTGTTTGATTGATTGCGATACTTTTGTTTCAAAAGCCCTTTAACCATATTTGTTCCATCTTGTAACTGTATCAAACGTCCATATTAATAGAAATGGAAACAATTACCGATATATTTCAATAAATAACATAATGTATACCAACTGTTTTTTCAATAAGATCGACACAGTAAAAGTTTCTTGTGTCAATCCACTGCACAAAGAAATTTAGAACAATTTCAGGTGCTGGTTGATCAGTAAAAATTTGGCCTTTTACCCACTTCACACTAAGATAACAGTGAATTAAATAACACACTATAGTTTTTGCATAATGCATTTCAGTTAAGGTATATGGCCTGTAAAAAGTTGTGCATTAGACAATATTTAAAGATAATAAAAATAGTGCATTATTATTTTACTTACTTTTTACTACAGAGCTGATTCAAAAGTTTATCACCTTTCTTTAATACATCTTGTAATATGTAAATCGTATAGTAGTAGCTTAGACAATTTGAAGATGCAATAGTAAAGAAAAAACTCAAATCTTTCAAGGTGAATTCTTCAATTTTCCTGCAATATAATATTATTATAACATACACATTTGTTTATACAATGACAACAAGTTGACAAAACTCGGTGTGCATAATGAGATAAACAAAAGTAAATATTTTTCAAAAAAATAAAAGATTTTGCCACAGAAAAATGCATTTTGATGTTTTATTAAAGTAATAAAGTACATTATACCAAATATTATAAGAAATCATCTAGTAGTTTTTGCAAGATGCTGTAAAATACAGACTTAAATAAAATAATGGTATCGGACCAATCACCAGATAAACTGTACATAATTTGATTGAAGTCAATTTATAAAAAAAAACATCTTAGATAATTAAGCTGGATAATTTATGGCATCTTTTAAAAGTTAACTAACATTCAACTTTTTTTATAGGTTCATAACACTTGACTAGATTTCACCTTATGTTAAGTAACACAATGACTCCATAGATGATAAATTATGTTTACCCAGAATGCATCTGGCTATCACATGTTGACTGTTGAAACACAGCAACACTGTTATGGCGACAGATTGTCATTGAGGGTGGTAGCTAGACAGGCAAGTTTCAAAAACTCTACTTCCATCCAGTCTCCATTACTCCTGTAGCCTGGGAATTGAACCTAGTACCTCCATATTACGAGGCAATCAGGTAAAACCGACGTACCACATAGGAAGTCATATATATATAGAATCTGTCCAAAACTTTAATACAATTAAAAAAAAAATTAAGCATAATACTAATTTTTCATTTACACCAGTTATAAGTTCCATCCTTAAAAGGTCTGCTTTATAATATTTATTAAACCGCTTGACTTCTTTATTGTAATTATATTACAAGGTAAATACTTAATTAAGAACTAACCACTTTATTGCTAACAAATCAATCCAAATCAAAACTGTATTTTAATATGTATATATATATAT
>DWQX01002371.1:0-22121 GCA_018245475.1 Pharmacophagus antenor | reverse complement strand
AGTGAGACGACGTCTCGGTGTCTCCAAAATGGCGTCGCGGCATTCCGTCTGATAATACGTTTGTTACTTTAATAAGATGAACGTTATTGATTCGCGTTTGCTTAGTGTTACACTGTATTTCAAATTTCGAAGATCGCATGTATTTGCTTTCGCGGGTATAATTACCTCTTTATAGTTTTTTTTGTCATCAAATCAATGCCGTTTTCGCATGATGTTAATTTAAAGTGTATACATATATATTTAAATTTCAATTTTACTATAATGATTCTCGTGAGGCAGTGGTACTCCCTTTTCCTTTGTAATGCTGAGGTCTCGGGTTCGGTACTCGGACCACAGGAATAGTGGAGTGGGATGTTGGTAGGATTTTTCGAACCCACCTGGCTAGCTACAACCCTCATTATCAATCTGCCGCTATCAAAGCACTGTTGCGTTCCGGCAGCCATACATGTGAGAATTGGAGGTATTCTGAGCGAACACGCGTTGTCGTCTAGAGCCTTACTTTTATTTAACATCAGGACAAATAGAGGTCAAATCAGCTCATAACCGATAAAAAAATTATAGTAACATTCCAGTTACAACTGAAACGGTACCAAAGTAAAAGTATATACCAATAAAATTAATCATATTATATAATACAATAAGTAAATTATGTTTTATATACATGAGCATCGAAACACAGCAAGGCTGTTCTGCGATAGATTGACATTAACAATGGTATCCAAGTAAGTAAAGCGGGTTCGAAAAACAATTCTTCTTCCTCTTCTCAGTCGGTAGCACTCTTGACAGAGTCGTGATCATCAGTTTGGTTAAAACAATCCTACTAACATCTTAACTCCCCTACTTAAATTATAATTTAAACGTTTTCTAGTCTATATCGCATAAATATATAAAAAACAAGCTTACTTTATAACGTGGAAATATAGCGAAAGTTTAAAATCGTCTTACATCAAAATATAAACTATTTACGTTACAAAGCGTTAAACTATTAAAACGGGGACGGAATTAAATCCGTTAAATGATTGTACAATAATCACATTTAAGTAATACATTTAAGTAATAATATATTTTGCATGTAAATATGAATGAAAAATCACACCACGCTTGTCTCATTACGCCATGTAACACGTAGTAATAAATCACGTAACGCAGACTTACTTTTTATAAACACGCCGAAAGAAAAAGTAAAAGCAATTTTAATGCTTCGTTCATATCCAATTCAAAGGCAATGTTTCGCGCAGGCGCGTTGTGGCGATATGATTCGCCATCAATCCGTTCTACGCTTAATTTGGCGCATTTCAAATTTAGAACGTCAAATTGGTTAAGAAGAAGACAAATACGGACTGCCCGTCGCGAATAGCGCGTGAAATATGTGTTCTGTTCTGTATTGATACGCTTGTGTTATCTGTAACAATGTATCATGTTAAATTTATTAGATCAATACAGTAAGATTATGGTTCATAAACAAAAATGTATCACTTGTGTAGTATGTACACTTGAATTCACGTATATATAATACATTTATATGTACCAATTGAGATGTCAGCTCATAGCTGATAAATAAAATAGCTAAGTGTAAGTCAAACTCACAGTGTGAAGGGTTCCGTATAGAATAAACAGTGTGTAGACAAGACAGGCGAAAAGTTATAAAAGTTATTAACACTTAATAACCTCCCACGTATTGAAAAATCGAAAACATGCCATGGAAACTCATCTGATGGAGTTGGTTTAAGTAAATGTTTTTTTTTTGTTTTAGTATATTTTTTATTATTAGTTGTTGTAGCAGTATTAGAAATACATAATATGCAAAAAATTCAACATTCTACTTATTTGTTCATGAGATAGATCCCGCTGATAGACGGACGGACAGACGGACGGACGGCTGGCGGAGGTTCAGTAATTGGGTTCCGTTCGACAAGCTATGGGTACTGAACCCTCAAAAATTATAAGATATTATGTTAAACAAAGCCGTATGTGATATATATCATTGCTGGATTACAGCAATTCTGTTATTGCGGCAGATTGACATTGTGAGAGGATAACCGGGCGGGTTTCACATAATATTACCACCATTCCCTTGACTCGTTAACACCCTCAATGTCAATTTGCCGCCACAACATTGCTACGTTCCAGCAGTCATATAAATGAGGCCCTGAGTATTCCAAGCGAGGATGTTATACCATCTACGACCTTATTGACATCTAACATAATATTAAATTGAGGACAATTGTCAGTCCATTGTTGATAAAGAAAGAATAATAAAAAATGTATATTAAGTTACAAATGGTAACGTGAAAATCAATCTTTTCGATATTGTAGAACATCAAATCACGACGCATGCACTAAGGGACGCATCATTTAAATGATTAAAAAAGAAATTTCTCGCGAAAAATTAATGAGGAATTTAAAAATAGAAAATTTTAGCGGAAGTGGCACTATCACGTTCGCAGGAATTCCCCGGCGCACCCGACGCCACTTCCGGCCAATCGAACGCCAGTGTTTGCCAGGTACTTGGATATCGATAGCTCAATTTAATTCTATTCAAATTCATTATGGGTGTGGTATTCGTTGATTTATACTGCGGGTACTATAAATATTAATAGATGGCCATTTTCTTTATTAATTTTGATTTTTTAATAATTATATTTAATGTTTGAAGACATTAATTTCTCATAATGAGCTATTAGAGCTAAATAAACTATTTATTACTATTTGTAATACTGTAGTATTATAAATAGCTATAAATAGTTTATTCCTTAGGTCTAATCAAAGCGAAAATTTATTTAAATGAAGAATAAAATCAATCTTTTCGCGTATGTCTAGGTCTTTTTTTATTATAACTAGGTTTACGTTATTTTCTATGTTGCTAGTTAAATTATTTTACATTTCTACTCCTTAAAAAGAGTATGTTCAATTTTGTTCGAATCTTGTTATTTATCAGTCTCACTGGATATAAATTTGGAATATTTGGTAAAGGTACAAACGAGAAAAAAAATGTTTAAGACACTATCGGAAAAATATATATGATTATATTGTTTGTTGGAAATGTAGCAGACAATAAAAGAAAAAAAAAACAATACAGTTTCAAAATCACGATGTTGCCCATTGATGATAAGCATAGGTAGAATAGCCATCAATAAGAATCATTATTAGCTATTTCTATGGCAGTACAACGGTCCAAAGATAAACTATCACCCATTACGGGAACGAGAGTTTAAGTCTGTGCCGAATGTGCCGGAATGAGCGTAGTGTGAAAAGCAAAACATCAACGTCATTAGGATGAGGTTATGGGAAGGAATTTAACAGGAGGCCTATACAAAAATGTCCATTTTATAAACAGCGAAGTAACGAAAGAAGCAACGCTTTATTGCTACGTGCGTGAATGTATAATTGAATAAGTGAATGAAAGAATGAATGTAGGAACAGTTGATTTAATGAAGAAACCAACGAATGAATGAACGCTTGATTGTACATGACAAAACAAATACTTAAAAAAGGTCAAATCAAGGTGTACAAAGGAAAGTAAGTTAGTAATAACTACTATCTTATTATCGCTGGTTAAGATATGCACACAGCACTATATGTTACTTGGCTTAATTATATACTACTAAAAATGCTGAGGAGAGTACGCTAGCACATACATTATTATCAAGTATACAATCAATTAATGAGCTTTATTGGCCCGTTGGTTTAATGGTAGTAACTCTGATTTGTACACCAAAGGGCGCGGATTTGATCCCCGCTCTGGACGAACATTTATGTGATCAACATTTGTGCTTATTCTGCATCTGGTTGTTCATTTAAAAATATCTACGTATGTACATCGGCTTATGGTAACCCAAACTACATGTACTGCTTAATTACTTATCTTGGGATTAGAGTGCTATATGTGAAATGTCCAAGATATTTATTTATGTAAGTCTATTGTCCATAGTAATTTATTAATTAAAGATGAATGACAATTTTATTGATTTAGATTTGAATATTATTTATGTCATCGTGGAACAAGTTGTAAATTTTTTTATGCAACATAATCTAAGTTGATAAAAATCTTTCCCGCTGCTTACTTTACTATTTTATTAAACTGAAAGTTACCTGTGCGCCCCGCCTCCGTCCGTCACTGTGCCCTCATAGTAATCGCAGTGGCATTATTCATGAAGCTATTTATTTGTATTGCTTACTTACCTCGGTCCCCCGCTTTTTGTGCTCGAATGCTTTCTTCGTATTAAGACCTGAATGAGATCCGATGAACACGAAACTCGCCTGTATAATTTCTCGTTTATATGTACGCGGCTCTCGGATCTGCTGTCGTGGTGTGAAATGTATAGTTTTATGGCGTTTGGCATTATGTTGATACCAGTTCAGTTTACATCGTAACACAGTTGAATAAACTCGACGTAACCCAACCAGCAGGCAAGTTTACCGAGTTACACGGAGATACTGCACTGTTAAAGTTAGACTGCAAGTTGATAGAGGCCAACTTGTGCTCCGTGATGCTGTGATACGGTTGCACTTGGTTGCCAGTGTTATATGCAAATTGGCTAACGTTATATGGTTTTAATATTGAAAATTTGGAATATTTCACTGTGTCAGAAACACAGAATGAATAATAAATTAAACGTGTTCTTGTTGGTTAAAACGTTAATTTTTTTTTATTGGTTAACGGTGTACACTTGATTCCAACTGATGTTGTGACAATGAGGTTGTAGATAATGAAGCGTGTTCGTTTAGAATACTTTTGGCTCTCACATGTCTGGCTGCCGCAACACAGCAATGCTGTTACGGCGGTAGATTTACATTGAGGGTAGTAGCAAGCCAGACGAGTTCGAAAAATACTACCTCCATTCACACTCCGTTGATCCTATGACACAAGACAAGCAATAAACCATAGCGCCGCGGAAATGTTAGAAAAGAGTCGTTACATGAAGACTTTTACATTTTTAAGTCACTTTGAATAGAAACTGCGCAAAACACTGTGAAGAAAAAAAGAGTATTAGCTGGACTTTTAATTATATTTTTGTTACTTTATAAGACAAACCACAGAGGTACTTCGAAAGCAGACGTAGGCCTATCGCATATTCATAAAAGCTTTTAACTATTTGGAACGAAATATCATTTCGTTGGTGTTTTTAAATGAATAGCGACATAAACGAATTTTCAAAATAGACTACTAAAATTAAATCTGTTGTAGCAGCTGCATGGAATGAAAATCAATTACTATTAAAGCCTATAGGATCAGACAGATCCCTGCAGGGTTGAATTCAATGCCCGTCGGTATTTCAAAACTCAGTAAATACAGAAAGAACATTTGTAAAATAAAATATAGTTCATCTGAGGTTATTTTTTTCAACTCTCTTTTTTTTGGTTTGTTTTTAATGCATCCCATGAACAAATAACATTATAAAAGATGTTTGCTTTAAATGATTTCTGTATAAATTTTCTTAGGCATTCACCATAGAGCCTCCTTGCATGCGCAGTTAAACACAAAAATTGCCCAAGTGCAAATGGCACCCGCACCTCGGAGGGTTCCGTACAATAAAGGTCAATGAAACCACATTATCCGTATTGCCTGGTAGCGGCAATAGAAATAAACAATCTGTTAAAATTTCAACTTTCTATTTATTACGGTTAATGAGATAAAGCCCGTTGACTGTCGGACAGAGACACGGACGGCCAAGTTTAGTAGTAGGCTTCTGTATGTCACCTTTTCGGTACGGAGTCCTAAAATGGAAAGAGAGCCTCGATACGAGAACGTTCATCTCGCTTTATGAACACGATGAAGCCACACCTTAGTGAAGTTATTCTTATGGAGGAAAAGATGTTCTTAGCGTTCTAATGATATGATATTCGCAATGCTTTGATTTACGTAGACATTCCCGAAAGCGATGATCCATATTTTCATTTACGCTGTTCTAATTAAGTATTATATAATAGTTAATCTTTTATACATACAGTTGCAGAATTATCACAAGCTTGTTAATATCGATTTTGACTATGGATTTTAATACATTTATATGTTAAACCGTAACCTGATGGGAGGAACACGTTAATATTGGCAATATCTCTTATTAATCTCCACATTATGCACCTGGCGCTGCGGTTCTGGTGTACTTGTTCATTGTTCGTTATGTTATAAAATTACGTAGTATGTATGGAGTTAAATATGCTACACTGTGAGTCGAAACTGATGGTGAAAAAAAAAATGTCATTCCAAGCGACAGTTTTAGTTATGATAAAATTTTGATCAGCCAATTAACATCAGATTTACCAACATATTTTTATGGTTTCGCTTTCGTGTCTGCGGTAATTTTGTGCATTATTCTATACTCAGTTATCCTGTTATGTTGCCAGAGGCTAGATAAAAAAATTAATCAAACGTGTATTAGTATACGAAACTTATTATTTAGGTTTGGTGCGTCACAATGGTGATAAAAGAAAATTAGGTGTTGATTAAAGTAGTATAATTTTTAAAAAATTAAAATGACATATAAATATCTCTATTAAAATAAATTTATTACATGAAGAAAATTTTTTTTATGCTTGTGCATATTATGTTTTCCTTGTGGAAAACATAAAGTGAATAATGTAGACAAAAGTGGTCTTAAATATAGAATAACTTTTAAAATTTCAGAATGAATTCGCTATTGGTAAAACATATTGTTTGGTAAAAAAAAAATCCCCCGAAGTGTGAGTGTGTTCGTCGATGTTAGTTAACCTCGTAATCATGAAGCTTTAGAACAAAACAATGAGTGACTATTATAATTTATGAAAAGGTATTAATAGTTAATATTAAATAAATAGTAGTGGATATTTTGTGTTGGCATGTTTTGGCTTTAGAGAACATCCCTTCCGCCGAGGGGATTTTATTTAATATACAGAAATAAATTGAATTTAGAACCCTTGATGGGCGGAAGTTGATTGGTTGATATTCAAATTCGGGAGCAACGACATACGGCGAGATGCGATGAGGTTACACGCCCTGGCTAATATTTTCATTTCGCTTTAGGTATGAAAATGGTGGTAATACGGGTTGAAATTTAGATTTTAAAAATGACTGCGGCCTTAGATTTTTACGTACAAAATACTGAAAAATCACTAAGAAAACTTTAAAGAAATAAACGTAAGTAAACGTATAATACTACTTTTAGCATATAACCAAATAAGAAAGATTGTCTGTATCCATCTGAGGCATTGTTGTATATTAAGCTAACTACAGTCTAAACCGATATTTATTTATTTACTTTTTTTAAAGAAGGATTGATCACTAGTGCTTTTAATTAACTTATCTTTTGAATACCTCTTCAGTCGTTTAATAGTGGCCAACTAGTAAGCTATTTTCTAGGTAGGCTCATGTAGGGATTATTAAGATAAGTGTTTTAAAAAGTTGTTTCAGGAAATATTTATTACAATAGTCACGTATGAAAAAAAGATTTGAACAATTAGGTGATTATAATTTACGTAGTGGCTCAGTTCAGGTGTAGCCCGGAGTGTCCTAACTCCATTGAAGTAATATTTAGAGTGCAATAAAGAAAACAAATGCTCTAGAGCAGATTAACTGAACTATTCAGGTAAACTAATTGCGCTATTAAATGGAATAATAGCTAGACCGAGTGTCACTCAGTCTAAGTTTACTTTAAATGTGAATTAACTTCATACTTTAAACATATAATTAATTCTTTTTTTTTAGATAATTAAAAACTATTTAAAAAAGTGTTTCAAATTTTATTTGTGTGTATAAAAATATATTATAGTATAATTTTACAGTATAAAATAAATAAATTAAGTCAAGTACCTCTTGCCAAATACTGTTTAAGGAAGCAGCGCCTATTTCTGCCGCCCGTGAGGTTTATTTATCGGCATTCGACTTGAATGGACACATATTGTTAAATGATTATGGGACAGATAAAGCGTGCCTGTCCAGAATATTCTCTCAAGTGTTTCACTGCCGGAATAAAGCAATGCTGGTATGACAGCAAATTGACGTTGCAGGCGGTAGCAAGCCAGGCGGGTTCGGAAGAACTGTTCGATCGTCGAAACTTCACACATACACGTGACCCCGGTAACGAATTAGAAGCTGAATTACTGCGTATAAGTGCGACACGTCACTCGTATCAACTACTTTACTTTACTCAAGCTTTGTTAAGATCCCCAACTGCTGAAGAATTTCGAACAGTTAAGTTTCAAGTTGAATCCGGCGAAGTGTACCTTTGTTTAACACTACTTTGTTAGGTGATTACGGACATTTAAATGCGCCGTTTTCACCCGTCTAGAGTTCTAAGCGCGTCTTGAAAATGTCGAATCGAAAACAATTATTATTATCAACGTCGTATTTTACGATAGATATAAAATTATCGTCATTCTTCATATATTTTATTGTATTTATTAGTTTTTATTAAATTGCGTAATATTTACTTATGCGATTAACAAAAAATCTAAAATTTAAAAATGTGACTATGATTTATACCATTTCATAGAATATTACATTGAAAATTAATTGTGATAGTAAAAAATGTTTCAGTTATGTTTGTATGTGATACTTTTTTAACAGCAACGAGTTAACACTTGACTGTAATTACATACGTTGTTAAATGCAAATGAGGCCGTAGATGGTGAACCGTGCTCCCAGAATACGTTGGCACCCCCATTTATCACTGTCGGAATACAGCAATGTTATGAATTATTATAGCTAATAATTTATTGGCATATGTGTTACTTTGCGGTGCACCACAACTTAATAAAAAACAAAAGTAATTTGGTTGATTCCGCTTCTTTTTATTCGCAGAAATTACAACAAAATGACAATATCAACGCGTTTCTCTTTTGCACATGGCATGTTCAAGGTGAATTAATTTTATCTATTATGTTATTACTCGTGTAAACTACGAAATTTAACCTGCTAAGAGGTAAGCGGTAAACCATTGGGCTGTGTTGCCATTCAAGCGTTCCTTTCAGTTTTGTTACACGCTATTTTTTTTGTTATATTTTATTAAATTAACGTAATAAAACCTACACTTATTGCCATTGGGCCAAGTGTGGACCGATCCTATACAAATAACTGCTCTTCAACATAATACCCTTTTTATTCATTTTGTAACTTTGTTTGAATACGACTCGCGAAAAACTCGAGTACCATAAATTGGATAGAATATTCGGTATATCAAACATACGATAACGGGGACTGAAGAAAAATTGTTTGGGTGAGTGTGTGTGGGTGTGTGTGTGTGTAGGAGTTGAAAACTTTATTAACGAGTTAGCAAATTGCATTATACGTACATGTTAATTGTGAAATTTTTATTACGAAAGTTTATTTTCTAGTTTAATTTTTAGCTAACTTTGTTGCTAGTGCTCGACGTAATTTATAGGTATTTTTGGTTACACTTTGTATTAAAAACCTCCATAAATGTGCAAAAGGTGACTCCTGTTTAATGCATGTATCTCATTCTCTGAATATGTGTATGTATGTAATAGGTAAATACCACTAATCAGTGATAAACTATCGGTGTTATATACAAAAATGTAATTTTGATATTAAGATTTCAGCGAACTTATTCTGCATTTTCAAATTTATTTCATTCATACTTTTTTTTCGGAGCAATAAAGGAATAAAAGATTTTAACATAGTATAGTTGGTGAAGTAGATGGGAAGGAAATATTGCATTTAAATCCATTTTAAATAATTATTATTTTTAAAGTTATTTGCCACGTTTTACTTAAGTTGAAATTTGTATACTCAGTTATATAGTATGAATGTCATACTTACTATATATAGTATATGTAGAGTAAGTATTACATTTCTATAATTTAATAAGACTATCTCTGTCTTAAAAATTACTTTTGGTAACATCCATCAAAGGTATTGTCCCCTGAGCATTGCGTTTTTCACAAGCAACAAATTCAATCCGAGAAATAATAGGAAAAAATAATTTCCCTGATGAATTCACTTTGTTACATCTTTCTTATGTAACAGAACTAGTTCTGAAAGATATTTAAGATATTGGATTTTATTTATTTTCTTGCATGTATTTTTTTTACTGGAAATAATTAACTTTTGCTTTATTATACATTATAATTAAGTTATTGTAAACTTACAGTTGATGTTAATGGCGTTGTTAATTTTTATAACACGTAATAATAGAATAATTTTTATTTATTTTGCTCACTTTCAAAGATATATTTACGGGATGTGTCATGAAACATCGTTCGGCATTAACTAACATGTGTTCGTTTTTTTTTGTCTAAAAAAACCATTGAAGTTTTTATCTAGTTTTATGTTAAGTATTTAATCTAGTTTTAATATTAGATTTTTATTTTTAATAATTGAAACTTTGAGTTGGTGTGATATTTTGTGGAGAGCCAAGATTAGCTACATGGCCGGTTATAAAAGATTTTTATTGGTCAATATAAACTTAAAGTAAATCCCGCTCAAGAATGTATGGAGACATTTTGAAATTAAAAGAGTAAAAGGGATTTTTACCTTGTATCGTTTATAATCTTATTAAAACTGGATTTACGAACTTTTTAATGTTTTTTTTTTTTGATCCTTCGGTACTTAGCTGCATGACTGTATTCTTGTATTACCGATATTGCAAAAGAAAAGTATAAAGCAATGTTGTCCGAAACAATAAAACAAATTTAAACGTCGGTTGCATTTTAGTAAAAAGAATTTTGGATATCTGTTCCGTCATAATGACGGGTTCTGTAAATCTACTGGTAATGTAAAAAAATATTGTTCTTACATAGTTATGCTTAATAACGGATATGTAAAGCTTTTTTTGGGAAATTTTTGTTGTCCTAACATTCCATGTTTATGATGATTTCGTCAAAAAAAAAACATCTGCTAATAAATTTTTGTGTGTGATAATTTGTATACTTATTTTCAACATTGCCTATTTATAGCAACGATTGAAAGATATACAAATGTAATATATAAATATATATGTTTTTAAATTATTCCTAAGCTTTTATTTACAGATATACATAAGACTTAATTAATGTGCAAATATGGTGTTCATCACGATTTACCAAAACAAATACCCGTTGTCTTAACTAATATGTGAGCGTATTTTTGGTAATGTTCTTATATAGTATAATATATAAACTTTAGCCATAAATTTGTTAGGATTTTAATTCTGAAACGTTGAAAAAGTCACTGGAATCCACTGTCACATATCGCATCTCGAGACTTCAATAAGTTTTCAATGATTCAACAATATACTCGTATTTATTGCAAGCCTACTTTGATCACACAGGACAGTAAGGAACCAGTTTCTAACTTGGCGTTAACTTTGAAACCTTGTGCAGGTTACTTTACACTGAGGAGGTTTGTTCGATAAAGTGAACATTACGTTATTATTGTTAGGAAGTTGCGATAATTTTCAACTCGATTATTGCTCACGATTTATTATTTTCTTTGACATGTAAAGTTTTACAGAATCTTGATATGTTTGATAAGTTTTTCTTTGTCGCTCATTAGCTCAATAATATACTAGTATTTACAGTTCATTTGTTCTTCTCCCATTGTATATAAAGAATAATATATAACATTCTTTAAATAAGACAAATTAAATTGTAAAAATATTTGCCGTTGGACGATAGATTTAAATTAATAATTTGATGAGTTTGAAATTATTTTCTTTAATAATATTATGAAGCAGACGCATTATATAAAAGATTTAGAAGACAACTGTCCCTTGAAAAATGTTGATTGACGTGAAAAAAAGTACTTAAACGTCTTAAATAATACTTGAATTTATTTAAACTTTTTAAATGATTTATTTTTTTAAGAAACGACCGCTGTAGTAATAAAAATGTTTCTCTTAGCGTTTGTTTTTCATATTCAAGCCGTTCGGTGTAAACCTTTGGTACATGGGGTCCAACTGCGCATAAATGTTTAGAGACATTTCCAAAAAACCGACTGAAGCGACTCTAACACTAGAACCAACAAATATTTGGCACAAAGAATGTGTCTTGCCATCCCGCGAGGCAATGCCAACAGTTTGCTGCGTACTCTGCCAGTTGAGGATGACCTGACGCTTTTCATTTTTTATAGTATTTATTTTGTTTATTATTAGTTCATAATTTTGTAAATTTTTAACTATATATATTGCAACTTTGTGTTCAGGATTAAGTTTTTATTAATAAATCACTTTTTTATAATTACTGAGGCCTGTAAATTTCGAACTACGATACTAATATTTTAGGAATCAGTTCACTACAGTTTAAAACTTGGTTAATAACAAAAGCAAGTTTAAATGTGTCTATTTCTTTATAATAAACGTGTTTAAACTTGTTCTCTGACAATGTGATGGTAAAAATGATGTTCAACAACCTTTTATTTCAATTGAAAAAGGGTAGGTATATATTGATTTAACGATAAATTTACATCATTACTTCTTTAATTAAATTTTCACTTTGACGGACAAAGAGCTTTTGTTCGAAGCTATAATTATTGGCGGCGTTGTGGATTATATGTGGTTGAACGAATTATATTGTTCATTTGGATTAGTGTTTTGCGTATGTGAATATCCATTGAAAATATAACTTGATACGCATCAGTCATTATATTTATCTGATTAAACGTCGTGTAATCAGCTAGATGGAATAACGTGGAAGCTGATGCTCCATTGTATACGTTCTATACAACTGCATACTCTAAGTAAAATTACCTTACCCATTAAAACCAAGCAATGGGTATCTGCAGTATACACGTTTGATTGTATTTTTAGTTGGTTTTAGTGTAAATATTACTTTTTTTATATTACTGACTTTCGTCTTGACGCGGCGTTTAAGCAATTTGCTCATAAAATTGAGTCTGGATGGTTTTAAAAATCTGTCTGGCTAGTTATTACACTCAATGTCGAACTGGCACCATAATTGGCGTTGCTATGCTGAAGCGGTGACATATATGATAGTATCCTGAATGAACAAGCTTCACCATCTACGGCACTATTATCACTTAAGATCACGTGTTACCTTGTTATAGATAAAAAAATATTTAACGGATCACAGGTGTAGTTCGGCGGTCTCTATATGAAATAATTTATCAATCATCTCAGTCATAGAAGGAATATGAAATTTGTTTAAAATAAGATAAAAAACACAATTTTTAACAATAGTGGTAATTTCACGAAAAGCTTGCTAACATTTTTGATAAAAACAAACATTTGTTTGTATTTAAAAATTACAAAGTGAATAACGGGTGTTCGTTAAGAAGAATACTTTTGAGTCTATTTTATGTATACTTTTAAAAGAAGTCAGACCTTGCCTTGCTGCGACAATAAGGGAACGAATATATGGTGGAGGATTAGTTCTTTTTGCTAAAGAAAAATAAAACATTTCCTCATCTTCTTCGACATAAACTATGCGTAACTATTTACTTTTAAACAGTAGCAATTGAATACGAATTGGCTTCGGCCAGTATTGGAAATGATCTATAACGCAAACAAAATATGCGACATACGCATTTTAACACGAAAACAAAAGAACGGAAAAGAAAGTTATACGAAACGCTTCCAAATAATGCCTAATATTCCTCGAAAGGTAAATGTACAGACTGTGCTTATGTGTTTGACGTAATATACAAAAAAACAAAGAAACAAATATCTTTATAAACAGAATGGATTTACACAAATCGACATTAACTATGTTCTTTAAAATAAACAAAAATCCGTATAACAAGAGCCTGACACCAAAATAAATACGTAAATATTACTTCGCTGTAGTTGATACAGAAATTGTCACTTAAATCTTCATTTTAGCAACTTCTTTAGATAATCTTAAACCAGCCACACTTTACTTTATTTTTTGGTATATTAACATATTTACTATATTCTTGGTTCAAGTAATGTCACACGAACGTCCATGTTCTGATTTCGGAGCCACGTCAGCGGAGGTACACCAACACTCCGCTAGAGTTAGAACTTTTTTCAGGTGTCTGTTTTTCTATGAAATCTTGACTTTGTTTTTTTTTTTTATTAAAAATTGATACGACTTATAGTTTTCTAGCATTAGTAGCGAGAAAACAATTTGTAATAAAAATATACTTCGTAATGAGGAATTGGTAGCATTCCTAAATAGTTAAGATGTCATTGCCTTTTATTTATTAACCTTCTACGAGAAAGGTTTTGACGTGCGTTTCTGTGTACAAATCCGTGAACTATTTCAAATATATGAATAAAAAAAAAGTGAAAAGTTAAACCAAAAAAAATTTTAACAAAAAATTTTAGAAGCATTATGCATTGATTTATTAATTGAATGCAATCATTATGCATTGATTTATTAATTGAATGTAGTTTTTACGGTATAGTTTATTTATAATATTACATGTATTTTTTTAATGTTTTCTTGGCTGAGAAGGAAATTTTAATTTTAACTTAAATGATTATTTCATAATATCGGTATATCGTATATAGTCATTATAGAGTTTAATTTATTTTATTTCCTTTTCACACGTTGCTGTCCACCTATATACAGCAAGGCATAAAAATAGAATAGCAATTATTCTGATAATTCCATCCGTTCATGTGTTAAATATATATATATCAACGTATGTTACCGGTAATAATCCACATCACATTGTAGGGACAAGACAAACACGGATAATATTATTTTGTGGCTTGTAATTTGTCTATATTACTTATTACATAAAAATACAGTTAGATAAGAGATAGCATTTGTCGGCGCTTATTTGATTATCTCGTATTATTTAAATAGCCATTTATATACGAGAATGGAAAGTTTCTAAACGAAACCAGTGTGTATCGGATAGAAGAATGCGTAACAATGAAACATATCAAATGACTCAAAGCCTTTTCTAACAAGCAAACTTGTAACAAGCCACCACAGAGGCAGCGAAGTTATAGCTTTTGTTACAGTTCATGTGTAACTTGAGGTTGGGTTTTTTTTTACAAAAATGATAATAGAAAAATTGTTGTTCCACGTGTTCAGATTTTATGATTCGAATGTTAAAAAGAGAACAAAGATTAGGAAAATGAACCAGAGAGAGAGAGAGAAATTTGATATTCATATTATTTACCATCAATTTAATTCTGTGACCAACTTTGACGTTTATTCTTTAGTGAAAAAGAAAGAAATCATAAAACTCGTAAAAGCCTGAGTTTATGTTTGAGATGTAAAAAAGAGAAAAAAGATTAGGAACATGAACGAGAGAGCGAGGGAGAGAAAATTGATATTCATATTATTTACCATCAATTTAATTCTGTGACCAACTTTGACGTTTATTCTTTAGCGAAAAAGAAAGAAATCATAAAACTCGAAATAAGCCCGAGCTTCGCAGACTGTATCCAGAGCAAGACAGGATGAAATGAAGGAAACTCGATTTAGTTGGAATCGGATGTTAGCCCGGCAATATTACTATCGTCTTAGAAACCCAACGGAAGAGCATCGAATAAGTAGATTAGTGTAGGTGTATAGTTGTTAAGACTTTTGATGTATGTAATATTTCACTGTACAAATGTAAAGAAATAAAGAACGACAAGTAATTTGAACAGGTGAAATGTGAAATTTCCTTTATAAATAACATTTACTTTAACTAAAGTAAAAAATTATGAATAAAAAAAAATAGTGACTCTGTTTTTATCGGTTATGGACTAACACTTGACCTCAATTTCACCTGATTTTAAGTGGCAAAGAGGCCGTAGATAGTATAGCCTGTTTGTTCAAAATACTTCAAGCTCTCTAATGTATTACTACCGGAACACAACAATGTGGTTATGGCGCCAGATTGACAGAAGCAGATAAAAAACCCTATCGCAATTGAGATTCCACTACACCCGTGGCCCGGGTTCGAACCTGGGATTACCGCGTTATAAGCCAAGCGGTAAAAACATTTCGTCACGAAGGCAGTGCAAACAGTTGACATTATTTTAATTTGAAGTAATGGTAATATTGAAAACGCTACCCTGTCACTAGAAAAAGATATAGAACCGTTGAAAAAAACATTGTTAGACGATGGTGTTAATCATAATTTTCAAACAAAACTCAAAAATACTTTAATACGTTACTCAGGGATAGACCCAAAACAACCTATGTTACCAAAATTAAAGTATAGTCATAGACTAACAAAGCTAGTGAACTTTTTTAACGCCAATATATTACCAACGCTGATAACAAACGATTTCCAGCTTACAGATATTCATACACTCGTATATTATACTGCACTAGTGATATAAGAAGAACTAGGATATAACATTAACCCCAACACAGCCCAAATCCAAAGAGAGAAAAACAATCATAAACCTCAGTGGCAACAGCGACTCGAAAAAAAACATAAAACAGCTTAGGATCGATATTGGTAGATTAACATAATTTATAAATAACAACAGATCAAAAAAGATTGTGAATCATTTAGCAAACATATTTAATAATTCCACAATATATACTCGATATGAAACAAATAACAAGAAACCTGAAGAATATTTAGATACCCTGAAACAAAAATTAGCACTTAAAGCCTCCAGACTTGCTAAGTATAAAAAGGTACTCGAGAGGAAAAATGACAACAAATTATTTACAAACAACGAAAGTTATTTAAATTTTAATTTAAATTTCCGTAATTTAAATTTCAAAAATGTAAACCAGAAGTCACCCAGTAGTGCTGATGATAAGATTCCAATCGATGAATTAGAACCATTTTGGGCAGTTATTTGGGAAACTGAAGTGCAATATAATAGCGAAGCGGAGTCGATAAAACAAGAAGTAAGTAAGGGAGGGTATTGCAGAAATGAAGAATGACGATATTAGTGAAATAGATATTAAAATAGTAGTAGGTAGGTTGCATAACTGGAAATCACCCGGTGACGATAAATTATACAATTACTGGTTTAAGTACTGAAATTGTATTCATAGTTCATTAGAAAAATATTAAACGACATAGTGACAGGAAGACATCCAATCCCAGAATTTATTGCAAAAGGTATGACACACATGCTTCCGAAAAGCGGACCGTCACAGTTGCTCTCACAATACAGGCCTATAACATGACTACCTACTGTATACAAAATTTTAACATCAGTTTATAACACAGCTAACATAAAAGGACATATCTAATTAAATAATATAATAGCAGAAGAATAGAAAGGGTGCAGAAGAGACCATATGGGGTGTAAAGAGCAGTTGATAATTGATTCCACGAATCATAAATATGCCGCAAATAACAACAGAAATCTACATTGTACGTATATAGACTACAAGAAAGTATTCGACAGCATTCCACACTCTTGGCTGATATATATCCTGTAACTTTAGAAAATAAACCCCATAATTGTAAATTTTCTTAAAAATATAATGCATCATTGGAAAATAACTCTATTCATAAATACACATAACACTATATTTAAAACTAGAGAAATCTCAATTAAAAATGGCATTTATCAAGGTGACTCTTTGTGTCCTCTATAGTTTTGCCTTGCTCTTAACGCTATTTCAAACTTTTTGAATTCACTTAAAGCAGGATACAGACTTAAACACGGTACTACTGAAACAATTATATCACACCTGTTATATATGGACGACATTAAACTCTACTCTAAGACAGATAAGGAAATGAAAAGACTTATAAATACAACTACACAATTTAGTCGAGATGTAAATATGAACTTCGGGTTAGATAAACATTACACATCATTAAAGGCAAAATCCGTCCCGGTGATCTTGTAGTGTGCGAGTCAGAGATAATAACAGCTATGGAACCAGGCGACATGCACAAGTATTTGGGTTATAATCAACTGAAAGGATTAGATCATACGGCTCTGCGGACGAATTTAAGCAATGAGTACAAGCGAAGAATTGTTAACATAGTTAAGATACACCTAACTAGTAAGAATCTGATTAAAGCTATAAATACAGTTGCAATACCAATACTTACTTACTCTTTTGGCATCATCAAATGGACGAAAACTGATATTCAAGCAATAGACCGTAAAACTAGGACAACTTTAACAAAGTACAACAACTTACATCTTAAATCTGCAATCGAAAGGCTCACTATTAAAAGGCAGAACGGTGGTAGAGGTCTTATAGATATAGAAAGCCTGTGGAAAGAACAAATTAATAATTTACAACAGTTTTTCAAACAAAAGGCTCTCACGAGCAATTTACATAAAGCAATAACATACAATGATAAGAATTGGCTTCCCCTTAATTTTACAGATAACTTTAACAACAACCCTGAAACAATAGAGTACAGTCCACACGAAAAGAAAATTGATAATAGGGAGAAAAAATCTTTAAAAGAACGTCACCCTCACGATTTAGAACAATCACATATAGATAGTGTAGCATTTAATAAATGGCTTAAAATAGGTTTTCTTTTCCCTGAAACAGAGGGTTTTATGATAGCTTTACAAGACCAAGTCATAAGCTCTAAAAACTACAGAAAACTTTTAATCAAAGATACCACGTAGTAACACGTGGTAACAACCAACGACAAATGCCGAAAGTGTAACACACAACCTGAAGCAATACACTATATAACAGGCGCTTACCTAGCATTTGCTTAATCAGACTATACCCATAGACAGAACCAGCTGGTTAAAATCATTCATCAAAAGCTTGCGTTGAAGTACCAACTTGCCAAAGACACCTCTCACACACCCTATTATAAATACACAACCACAACCCATTCTAGAAACCAGCTCTTACAAAATGTATTATGATCGTGCTATTCTTACAGACCGGACAATACACTATAATAGACCTGATAGAACACTTCAAAATAAATCACTAAAAATCACCTATTTTATGTATTATAGACATCTCGATACCAAATTCCCATAATTTAGCTAAAACTTTATCTGACGAAATTCAAAAATATACTGATTTGAAAGATAAAATAATAAGAATATGGAAACAAATTATAATCGTGTCATCTACAGGAATAGTCCTCAAACAACTTTTCAGTTCTTTTAAACTTTAGATCTGGCAGAACACATCTACATTCAACTCCAAAAAGCGGCTATACTAAACACTTGCAGGATAGTTCGCAAACTTATGCAAGATGATATGATTTACTTGGGGAAACCCTATAAAATAATGAATTTACCAGCTTTAGGTTAAGAAACTGCAAACATGCATAAGTAATAATAATAATAATACATAATTCTAAACACCCGCAGAATCGTAAAAAAATCATGCAAATAGAAAAGCAATGATTATTCGAATCACTCTGTATTTATTTGGTTTTGGTCCGTAAATGAAATTAATAGCAGACTAACAGCTGAGAAAAAGGTATACAACATAAAAATAATAATACAAATTGAGATCATCTACAACTTAAATTATTTTTAATCGTTTAAATTATACGATAAAGATCGAATGAACTTGATGGAGATGGAGTTATTTAATACTAAATTTGCCGGGAATTTTTTCTTAGTTTTCTATTCGAGTAGATACTTTGAGCTAATGCTCAAAGTATCGTATTCTTATTTCTTCTGTTTTGGTTTTAGTATACGAAACTGATTATCAAATGTTGTTCCGTCAAAATGACGGTTCCGATAAATCTAGTGCTAAATAATAGTAATATATTTTTCCGAGCGTTACTTTGCGGAACACCGGAAAACCAAAAAGTTACTTTGCTAAATTCCATTCCTTTTACGTGTTCGACGAACGAATAACATCTCCCGAAAATGCCACGTGTAGTGGTGAAACGCGTTGCCACTGGAAGTTAGTCGTAACATTTGCGGTTAAAAAAGGCGGAATAATATTACCATATCGTTACAATATTTTTTTTTCTTATTTTTAGAGGCTTAAATTCATATATGGCTATGTCAGCCCATCATATCCTAATATACAAATAAACAACATATTTAAGACAGGGCAAAAATTTGTTAATTGACATTGCTTCCTCGGATAGTGGTGACGACAAAATACAATAGCTCACACCAACTCAACCCATCTCTAGCCCAAATCTTGATTGCAACGCCCATCTTAAAGGTTCCGTCCGGACACATTCGGTGAACAGGTGATGTACGTCCCCTACAATTCCACAAGTGTATCGTTACAATGTAATTTTATAATTGTGTGTAATAATTGTATTAATTCTACATATTTCCAAATTCCAATTTCCAAGAATACATTGTCTAGAAGAAGTAAAAGAATATAGTATATCGCAGTAATTAAGAAAACATTTATGTCGTTCTATAAATGGTTTGTCATATATTCACTTACAAATTAATTTGATCACTACCAACACAATGTACAATTCAACAAATGACGTCACGAAACATGTAGCGTAATGTCAGGTACATTACTACGAATCAATTATTGATGAAACGGATATCTGAACGTCAAATCTAATCGCTAACATCGTGAGCCGTGTATCAGTGCCATTGGTATTCGATTAATTCAATTATGTCTGTCAACTATTAAACAATGTGGCTTAATTACATACAGTTTCACATACAGTTTGATCATTGACTGCCTCCGTGTTTTAGTGGTTTACCCGCTTTCACTCTAATGCGGAAGTCTCTGGTTCGGTACCCGACCATAGAAAGTGGAATCTGGATGGTGGTAGGACACTTCAAACCCGACTGGTTAGCTACCACCCTCAATATCAATCTGTCGCCATAGCAGCACTGCTGTGTTCCGGCAGTTATGCATTTGAGAGTGAGATGTATTCTGGGCGAATACGTTTCACCATTTACGGCTTCATTGTCACTTAAAATCATGTGAAATCGAACCTAAGTATTAGCCTATAACCGATAAAAAAATGTTTTAATCTTCACTAACCCGTATTTAAATTACTATGTTTTTGAAGTCCAAATGATTGTGTTGCAATTCAGGGCTACGATGGCTTTTTGTAGATTTGTTATGGCAAGAAAAATCATACAATAAAACAAATATATGAAAAAATCGACAGAAGTTTGAAAGTGACTTATTACAACTTTTACTTTGGCAAAAGTCATGGACTCAATAAATAATTACGCAAATTATAAATATATAAAAGACAGGAGGATTTATTGTTGCAAGATAAAATACAAGCTAAGTACAGGATAACCTGGAAATACTATAAACATGAAACATATAGCATGTTACTTATAATACTCGTAAACAAAAAATTCAAATATTAATACTACTGAAAATCTGTGTTTTTTTTACGAAACATAGTAGTTTGTTAATGATAGTAACATAATTGCGTATTCGAACTTGCAATGTTAGATTCGTAAGTCGTACTCTTAACAATTCGACTATTGGATTCATTATTAATTTATTGAACAAAACAATTTGTTTTTATTATAATTTTAATGAAATTATTATGATATTCAATTTTTTATTTTATATAACGTAAAACAATATACGTTTTTGTGTGGGTTTTTTCATTAAATTACTCGTATTTAGTTGATTGGATGCTATTTTAATTTAGATTTTAGTTGACATCTTTCCGCTTTATAAATTACAATCAACGAATGTAGAACATAAATAAAAACATTCCTGAACTTTTGTATTTACAGAAGGTGGTATTATGAGGTTCATAATTCCAATTTACATTTGCCTTCGAGGTAAATGAAAATCTCTACGACGAAAAGGAATTAAGCCACAAATGAAATTCCCATTTGGTTTAATTGAAACGGGGACCAATCGTCACACGACCTTTAGATAAAGCTGTATCTAAGACTGCATTGTACATCTATATATTTAGGTATATGTATATATAATAGTGTGTATATTATTCTTGTTATATTCATTTAAATTTATATTATACATATGTATCAGTGCCTGTAGAGCAAGCGCAAATACTTAGACTTATATACAAGTTATAAAACATCATTTTAACACATTCAACTTTTTTTTATATATTGGCTGTCATGTCGAGACTATTACATACAAATAATTAATTTTATTGTACATTATTGCTTAAATAGAAAACACATCGGGTTTTGGGAGTATGGGACTAGCCAGTGATATGTGTCTGTACTGTCTTTACATTTCGAGTATTATAAGTAACATACTATATGTTTCATGTTTATAGTATTTATAGATTATTCTGAACTTAGCTTGTATTTTATTTTGCAACAATAAAACCTCCTATCTTCAATATATTTATTAGTTATATGGCAATCTTTCTATCAGGTTTGCCATATAACTTATGAATATATATATATATATAT
>DWQX01002370.1:0-22122 GCA_018245475.1 Pharmacophagus antenor | reverse complement strand
CTGAACGAACATGGTTATTCTCACTAAATATCAGATGAAATTAAGATCACATATTAGTCCATAATAATCTTTGTAACCTAGTCACTAAATCTACTTTTGCTTTTCAATCCTTGTTTATGAACGGTCACCATAAAAACATTACTGTGTTAGGGTTTTTAGAGCGAGAGTATTCACCGTCTACGTAATTAATGTCACTTAACATTATGGCAAGTTTGAACCCATTATCGCTACAATTTATGCCTAGCTGTAGCCCAAGATGTTCCAACAGGCATCTAACAATGGACTTGGATAACATAGTTGTCTTTTAAAACTATTATGAAATAGAGAGCTGGTTTAAATAGCATACAATTTATAAACTGAATTACTTGTCTATGGTTTGCAATAGTCAATGTTTATACATATATAACATGACGTAGATACAATTATTAAAGATATCAAATATTTTTATAACTTTTAATATGTCTTACATAAGTCAAGGAGCACTTTTATACACTAATATGCTTACTTAATAATCTTGTCACTGATATCTCAATTCATAGCAATAATTTGTCAATCGTAGTTATGTTTACTTCATTTAGAAACGAAGATTATTGAATGTGTGAATTCATTTCAGCGGCAAGAATAGCATTCAATGTAATTCGAAAAATATGTTAATTATGAATTTACCAGTGTCGACATACGATAAATTAATCTAGTGACGACGTCACGACCTTCATTATCGAGCAATTAAGCAAAGGAGAGATAGGTGGTATTAGATTTTAATGTAAACGCCGTTACTTTTATTGACGGCTTTTACAGCTTCATCGGGCTCAAGACTCGAGCTAATTAATTTATGAAAAGTAGCCAGAGCGACTGGCTGATGAGGATTGTGGAACATGACAAGAGTGAGGCGAAGGACAGCAAAACGGACGGCGGAGCATGTCGATGATGTAAAAAGTTCCCTGTTGCGTAGTTCGACGCGGGCGCGCCGGCGGTGCAGCGCAACCAGCTGATGGGGATCATGAGCTTCGGCCCGGAGAAATGCGGACACGCCTACCAACCGCCCGTCTTTATTAAAGCCTTCTATTTCAGGTATGGTAATAGGACCTACTTACGCACTCTACGACTTCAGCTGACTGTAAACTTGAGTTCCAAAAACACACACATCCACACATAGATTCCTTTATGAAAGGAACCTTTCGCTTTGAGTTGTCCTAGTTAATGTAAATATTCTTACATGACAAAACGCAAAATATTATGTGCTCTAAAGTTTAAAATGGAAAATGTCGTTACTCCAAAAACTTCATTAGCTAATACGCTTAATTTATAATTTTTCACTCATAACTGCTTCGTAACGTTGTCTAAATTAAATTTATGACATACCGAAGCTGTCTTTGAGAAGTTTATTCTGATCAAGTTATATAGATAGAATTCAAAGATCCGACCGATTCACTTATACAGCTTAAATCGCTGGTCCTAGAGATACGAAATTTGAAGAATGTGTATTTTTTGATGCGTAGATATTTACCATGAAAGGGTGTTTTCAAATTCCACTGTAATGGAGGATTCTGATTTCAATAAAACTTTTTATTCTCTGAATCTAAGCACTCGAATATTGGATGAGAATTAAAGTTAATATTAAATAAAAACATTACCACGTCCCGAGAAGCGAATGGGTGATGGCTTACAACTTAATACGCGATGTGTATTTACCCTTCGCACTCTGGTGTCCTCTCTCAGGGGACATCGCGATTTTAGTATATCACTCGTTTTTATTAATAACTATGCGGAAATTATTTATTACGAGTACAGCTCAATATATCGCTTGTAACCAAAATGTTTTAAAAAATAAATGGTTCATCATGTCGCACGTTATTGCATTGAAGTGGACGAGGGAGCCAACGTCCAATATCGTTGCAAGTGCAATAAGTTAAAGGGTTAGTTTGACGGAGTAACCCTAGATAAAAAGTTCTGTATACTATTTTGCTTTTGACTTTATTATATTTTTGTACTGCTGCTGTCAACATTGTTTTATACCTCTTAATGCAAAACAGGAAAAATAATATGATAATAATGTTAAAATGACTACTGACTCAAAGAGAAAATCATGAAAATGTGTCCGTGTCTAGTGTCAGAGTGCCATTTAGGCTGCAATGTAATAATTTCAATTATTATTTTGGTTATTTGGTATTACATCTCATAATACTTCTTTAGTTTACGATCATATTCGATTCAGCCAGTAGTGCGCTACCGACAGCGGGTTATATTATACGTTGAACAAATTACTTACCGCAGGGAATTCGTCAGAACGACTATAGCGTCGTATAAAACTACAGCAGAGTTGATGAAAGCTATGAAAGAGATTGAACCAGAAATAGATGGCGTCACGCCTCAAATCGTGCCATTGGTGGAGGGGGAAGAATTCGGGATGTCCGTAAAGCAATACAGCGAGGAGACCACGCATACCATATAGCCGAAAACATCATTATATAACCTATTTACTCTTCTCTCCTTTATTAAAAAAATAACTATTAGCCTTCAAGTTATTTTGTTCAAAAATGGTGGCGTGAAAAATATATGTTGTTATATATATAAAATATAATATATTTATTATGTAATAAAGAAGTAAATAAATAGTTCTAATTTGTAAGGCCAAATTACAAAAATACAGTTTTACGATTATACTTCGCAATTTCTTTTACGTACTAGGCAACTTAAGCAAATATACAGTGAGTACACACGTCCTGCAGACGGTAACCGATGTATATTTTTGTACAACTCAGAGGGTAAATGATTAATTTTGCATTTAAAGTCTTGGTCTGTTAGATGTCGCCTCTATTTACACCTCAGAAAAAATGCAGGTTAATAAAACTACAGAATGTATTTATTATTTATTTTAATACATATAACTATAAGGGAATCACTGCCGCGACAATGAGAGCGTTAACATCTTAGCATCAACACCGAGGACCACTTTGTTTTTTTGGTACACTTATCAAACGAATTACAAATAATAAAATAATGACCAAATGTCGCGAAAATCGGAACTTACAATGAGAAACTCAAAAGCGTACCTCGTGTACGCTTCGCAAAGAGGAACTAAAATCTAAAATTCTATTAAAAGATTCCGCCTCATCACATCGCTAATCTGCGAGTGGGCAAATAAACCTACTTAATAAATACCTTAACTCTCGCCTAAAACAATACGCGCCTATAAATTAAAACAACTTTGTATAGACACGGATCTTAATTAAAAATTATATTAAAAAGAAAACACGACCGGTGCGCAGCCGGGTCCGTAAAAGTATATATGACACTTCTGAAAGAGTTGTGTGTAAAATTGCCATTGTCAATATTTTTTAAAAAAGAATATTCAATTGCGTAATACAGTGCGTCTAAAGATCAAGTGTAGCAAAAGCGAATCGATCGAGAATGCATATACCATAAAGTATAAGAATATTACAATTGATCTGTAGACATTACTCGTAATGGTTAATATAAAAAAAAATATTAAAATTAAAACTAAAACGAACGAAACACAGCTATTAAAATTATTAAAGTACAGACTGTTATTCTCTTACACATGATTAATTATGTATCAAAATTCACTTCTCAGTAGCCTATAATCCTAGCGCCTGTTCAAAGCGGCAAAATAATTTTATTTTAAAATGGCGTCGCAAACGTTACAACGCGGGCGACATATGCTGGCTAATACGCACTAATCACTTGCATGACAACCAAATATCAACTTCAAAATACAGATTCGAGTATTAATATTGTGGGGCAGCGGACATTATGGGTATTAAATTTTGAAATCCGAATATTTTTCGTATTAAATTTTAAAGACGTAGTAAATTTTGCACAATTTGCTAATCAAATTTAATCGAAAGAATAAACTATAATCTTAATAACTTTAATTAGCCAAATATTATTAATGATTTTTTGGTCTTAACAAAGAGTACTTATCGTAATTAAATAAAACTAGATACACAAATAGCGTTACATACCAAGGAACATAATCGAATTCTCATCAATTTATAAAATTGCAAATGTAGTCACAAAACATCAATTAGGACTATTTTAAAATATCCAAGCATGTTTATCCTGATTTACACTTAATTCGACGATCATATAGTGCAGTGGTATGGTCAATATAACAAGGTGTAATTTTCGCTTTTTGTTGTGCCATGTTGTGCCTGGCTTCGATTCCTTTTTCTATTTTATCGGGAACGGGAAAACAATGGACCTTAATTTCACGTGATGTTAAATAAAAATAGAATATGAGAAGCGTGTTTGTTGTGTAGCATACTTGTGTCTCTCACGTGTACGACTGCCGAAACAGTAATTCAGTTATGGCGACAAATTGATAATGAGGGCAGTAGCTAGCTAGTTTGAAAAACCCAATCATCATCATGGCTACTCATGAGGTGCCAGACCATTTCAAAGAAATTTATTGAGCTATTGCTAACAGAGATGTAGTATGTTCTTACATCTCTGTCCATTCTAAGCGATTCAAATTGAACCCAAGCCTCCGCTGTTAAGTATTATCTGGCTGCAAGAAAAGAACATCAATATTGGCGCCGAGCCCAACTTGTTAATGGAACATATTTAATTGTACACGAGGCATTAGAAACTCGCGTAAAAACATCATTTATGTTTGCATTTTAAACATAGTACCGTGACGTTTCAAGTATTAACTATCATAATTACTTTTTACATTAACCATTCCTGATGAAATTTCTTAATGTCACATTATTATGTAAAGTTAAAATAATTCTCCGGGAAATCTAGTCAGAAGAATTATATACAAGACTGCCACTTACCTTACGAAAGTGGTCACACAGATTATAATATATAATATAGAATCAGTAAAGTCAGTTTAATTTCACTTATTTGACGGAAATAAAACTTACTGGTTGTTACAAGGCCATAATAACGTTTTAAATCTTTTTTTTTTATATATATATCGATTTCAATCAATATAAGACATCGACACCGTAATGCAGAAGCGCGTAAGACTTAGTTATATTCACAACATCAAATATATATATTTTTTATTACTCCTGAATACGAAGTCGGCATCGTAACTATATCGGCGACCGTTCATCTATATATGATTGATACATTTGCGTGTTTGAATTATAGACCAGAAACTTAATGGTCCGCTAAATATAGCATTAAAAACGTTAGTTATAAATATAAGTAAAAATGCTACATTATAAGTATGCTAAGTTATAAAATAGTTGCAAATTAATATTAATGTGTCGGTAGATTGAGATAATAAATATAAATATTTTTTTACAACATCTATAAAATTTATTTTCAGTTGCATCGAAAATTTTATTTGTATTGAAATATAATTATTACGAGTTTCCCATTTTGTTTTACATGTATTGTTTTTCATATTCATTAAAAAATACCATAGTAACATTAATAAAAAGCTAAATTCAAAAAACGAACCCGGTTGATTTCGGCAGTGTATTATTTCAATAAAAAATAATATCGTTAGCAACGCAGTTACGGTACTTCAAACAAGATATCAGTCAATAGATTAATCTTATAATCTATGTTCATTTTATTTTCAAGGCAACATTGATTAAATAATTTTGACGTAATAATTAAATTTTTAAGATTCTCTGCAGTACGGGCAGAAATGTAACAGGAAAATCTGGAATATACAATATATAAAAAATTAACGGATCTTAACCTGTGCTTAGAACATCCTGAACTATATGTAATAATTTCTGACCCATCTGATGATTAAAAAAACTAGACTATTTCATTTTATATACGGCGCAGGACATAAGTATGGCCAGACACACCGACACATTTTTTTTAATTACTATTGCAAAACTTAATTTAGTCATTCTGTTTTACGTTCAATATGCCCCCATCTCTCCACTTATTCACGTTTAATTTAGTTAAAAACAAAAAACGTTACAAACCTATAAATAAACATTTACGTACCATCTCTTAAAGCTTCACACGATTTTCCGTGTGTACACACTGTGCGATATATTATAAATTGAATCCAATCAATGTGATAAAATAACGATCAGACACAAGATAGAAACAGTTGAACAGTTATTTCACAGACTTAATCAAAACGGCAATATATTTTTAAGATTCGTTTATATTTAGGAACATCATCTATACTGAATGAATTAAGGTGGGTACCTTAAATCGTGAAATATTTACATTATAGTAATTCCAGAAAGTATCTAAGATTTCTGAATATTAGTTTATTTTAGTATTCAATAATTTCACATTTAATACCAAGAGATTATTCAATTTATTACGAGTGGATTAGTCTACAATACTGTGAACTGATGATGATGATGATAAAATTGGTTTTGCTAACAGTGGATGAGGTTGTAAGCACAGGAATCTATTAGAATAGAACAAATTTCTATCGGTATGTTTAAATAATGCCATTCTTTCAAATTCGTGTTGTGGAAGAAAAATGTAGTATTAGGGTACGACGAGGCCGGCATATCCGAAATGGACCACTAGATAAAGATAAAAAATCAAATAAAACACACGAATCTTCACAAAATATATTACCGTTAACACAATATGCAATAAAACACTACAGTCACATTAATGTTCAGGTTAGAGTATGGTAATACGTGACATAATTTTAGAGTGACAACATACATAATAGTTCAATGTATGAACGACACAAAAAATAAAAAAAACAATCATAATTTTCATGATAATTGAAACGGTACACAGTGGTACACATAATACGATGCACTAATACACCATACTCTACCTGCTTGTGGTGGTTGTATGGTCGAGAGATCACTGTCTACCCGCGCTACGGGCAGCGTCACTGCTCGCGTATAGTTCGGCGTAGTGCGCGCTGCGGCGCTACGACACTACGGGAGCGCGCTACGGGCCGCTCAATCGCTTATTGCCCTCTTCGCCTGCGGCTCGTCCAGGTCCGTCTCCGGCGGGTGCTCCAGGCCCGGCAGCTGGATCTGTGTCTCGGACGCCTCCGACGGCTGCGTAACATTGTCAATGTTAAATATCATCGACTCTTCTCATCCGATGTACAAATCAATAGCATCGTAGGTGATGAGAAAAAGTTATTTCCGATCTAAATAAACTAGACTGCAACGAAGATAAAAAGATAAATATACGGGTACTGCAATATTCCACAGTAAGCGTTAAGTACAGTGAGCCGAAACATTTAACCAAGTGAAGAACAAATTTTGTGAACTGTTGCCAAATGCCAGAAATGCCGATCAGTTACGATACATTTAAAAAAAATATTAAGCGTTTGAAAATAATTGAAAAATAATATTGCATTGCTTTACTTGTGCAACTAGCTCTAACACACCAAACTGAGAAAACAAACAGAAGAGCATTCATGCTCTTTCCAATATTATTATAAAAAAAAGAACGCTGTCGCGTTTCTCCGCACTTAAACGGTTAACCAAGCAATTTGATTTTTTTCGTCGCGCTCACACTTACCTCAACATCGTTAGTGTTCTCTCTGTCTTTATCGGGAACGGCGCGAGGACGCTTCTTACCACGCATTCCCGCCTCTATTACTGGTTGTTTCTTGGGTTGGTACTATAACAAAGAACGAAGATTGTTTAAAATCATCAGTTAGCTCCCATAAGCCTACCAGAGAATTTAAAGAAAAAGAAAATGAAATTACATGATTTATTTTTCTAAAGAATATAGTCTGTATAAGGGTCTTAAAGACCACGAAGAAAAAATATTAGATAAAGGTATGAGTTCCCTTTTAAACGTCTTGTTACGTCATTTAAATGAATCAAAGAATTGCTGCACGAAGTCTGTTCCAATTTTTAAAACCAATATGTTTTTCTATACAGAAACGTCAAAATCTTATGTAAACGCCGTTAAATAAGATTTAATTACTTCTATAAATAATTTACTTATTGCTGTCTTTCCCACTCACTCACTTAACCCCATAACCCCATAGATCGGAGACGTACATTAAAAATTAACACTAACCGCCGATACATTCATATTGCATAGTATTAATCATTTTTGGAGTAACAAAATTATGTCTAAAACGTTGGCATTTCGTTAAGAGATAGGTCAGGCAGTACCTTCAGCTATCGTATCAACGATTCCTAAGGCTTATCCTACTTTTTTAATCCTAACAGTTCAATTACTTGTAACTCCGGTGGCAGAAACACTCGCGTGTTCACAAAGTACTCTGGCTGGGGCGCGAAGTACATGGTGGGGATGCGCGCGTCCGAGGGGAACTCCCGCATCTCGAAGTTATTCGAGCGCGACCATATCACCGACATGGCCAAGTCGCACACCGCCCAAAGTTTCTGCAGAAAAAATAATAATAATATAGAGTTAAGTACATGGACAACCGTACGCTTTCGTGACTACCTTGCACTTGTAGAATGTAAATTACTTCCAAATTATTGTTGGAAATATATGTTGTAATAAATTCAAGAAAATATGTTTAAGTTTTAACCCTTTACACACATACAAAACACACTGCATCATTTTCGTATCCTATCCTAAGGCTACTATATCTGCGGTGTGCAGAAAGTTTCAAAAATATAGTTCTCCACAAAATTCGAGTTCTCAGAAATGTTTAAAAGGAGAAAAGAGAATTTGTTTGCTTATTACACATGAGTAAAGAGACATATATTTATAAGAAATTCGGTGCTATTATATTAACATTGTTAAGTTACACTTACGTAATTAACAGCGTCATCGCTCTCATGGACAGCGTCCTTGTGATTCTTCATGCGCTCCACGAGGCTCTTGTAAAATCCGTAGCAGTAGAAGTCGTTACGGGTGATTAGCGGCTCCAGTATGAACCATAGGCATTGCTTTATAACCTAAGCAAAAGGATTAGTTTAAATATTTTTTATTGTAAGATTGATAGTTTTTACGTACGCAATATAATGGCAGGAGGATGCCCTCGTTCGAAACTTCGAAAGTCCTTCCCATACGCGATGACACGACGTTCAATGAAATTATTTCCACTGTCCTTTCCATTTTAAAAAAATCGAACATAATTATGAACTATTGAAATATTTACGACATCATTTCATTACATATGGTACAATAACGAGATCTTTCTAAACTTAACCACTACAATAAATGTAGGAGTAAATGCAATATAATAATATAAAAGCGTTCCATATATGATACTAACCTTGAGCTGTGCTATATTGTCGTAGGCGGTGAAAGACGGGTCATGCGCCAACACCGGTACCGCGAACACCAGCATGTAATCGGGGAGGATGTGGGGCAGCTGGCTCACGGCGCGCTCGACTGTACGGAGAGTATAAAATAAGAAGCATTGTAGTATGTTCTCGGTCGTTTGCTCTTTACAGAACTGCGGTTATCATTTTCACTATATCTCTCCCTTTCTAGCGATTTAAAACATTTCACAAACAGTCTGTAATAGCCTGTCGTAGACGAAGTCGTATGATGTCTGAGGCATATAAGTACTGCTTACACGTTCAACTGTCACGGACGCCTACCATTCTATTACAAGATTTTTACTGTTCAAGTTAACATCTATATACACATTGGCGCTATCAGCACCGATCAGTCTATAAATAATAAATGCGACTTTGAAGCTGCATTTGGTACTGATTTATTTTTGTAAACAAACTAGTAATTTCTTTAAAGGTAGCACATACTGGCTGCTAACCCTTAGACAGTGGTCTTTATTGATTATAACCTCTGACAACGGTGGCCCAGCACTGTATATATGCAGTATGTTTTTAAGTGCCTGCAAATAGAAACTCTCGTGGTTGGGTACCTCCAAGATGGACCTATACCGGCAACATCCTCAAGTACAGGTAGTAGCGGTATTAAAAAAAACATTTATCGTTACCCTTGGTGCCGACGGTGATATTGCGCGCGTACTCGCGCCGCCGCACCACGTCCGCGAGCATGTACTGGCGTATCACGCCGCGTATGCGACGGTCCGGCTCGCGGCCCGCCAGCGCATACATGCCCATGAAGTCGAGCGGCAAACATTTAATGGGGATTCCCTGTCAAATGATACAATCTTTAAACCGTCGGTATCATTGTATACCTTAGAGGATTAGCAATAGCGAAAATCGATCAATAATTATTATCAAATGACTTTAACCTTTTGACACCCTTGTCCTCATATTAGGATGTTCAATTTCTGCTTTACCAATTAACTCAAACTATAAACAGACCATAATCTTTAAAATACTTTTCCTCTAGGTGATTCTTCAGAAGTTGCTTTTATAACTTAAAACCAATTATTGCGAGATTTTCATCATTACTAAAGTTTCGAAAAATTCAATAAAGCCTTGTGTATCCCTAAACCCCCAGGTACAATCAAATATATATTATATGCCTATAATTAAAATTTAAGAATTTTTTTATAGAGAACTCTATAAGTGCTTATAATATTATTAACGATTAACAAATCCGTATCGCATTTTTTTTTACTAAAGATAAAATATTTTATTACCTTGGAAAGTCCTTTATGTAGTTTCGCTGCAAAAATCTCTCGCACTTGTGGTACTTCATCCTACAAAAAAATGTTTTTTTTTACTTGTAAAGGTCACTTTTACTCTTAAACACTATGTGGTTTTTATTGTTGTTCTTATGGAATGTTAACTATTATTTTAAATATTTTTTAGAAATAATTTCCCATATGATTTAAGTTATTTCAAATAGCACTATAGTGCTGCAACCGTATATGACATATACTTACAACCATGAGGTGTGACAGATTATAGAATTGCTCGGCTGTGAACTGATCGCCGACTCCCTTCTGCTCGCATATCTTCAGCATGGCGGCGCCCGCGGCCAGCCGCAGATGCGCCATCTCAGCTTTCGATAGTTGATTTTGCTGGGAACATGAAAATGAATTCATACAATTACACGAATAGAGATGAGACTTAACAAAATTACGAGAAACAAAATATCAGTGTTTTTTATTTGTTACATCACATCGCTGCGCAGATTAGTAGCATGTACTATTAAAAAACATGGTAAAGAACGCCAACTGACACGGGCAATTTAATCACCTGCCATTTCGTCTGGTGTGACGTCATAGTAGACTATGACGCAATACATGAAATTTTACGTCATCATCTCTTACGTCTTCTTCAAAGTGAGCTCTATTTTACAACAAAATAACAATGAAAAATTGTTTCACATTGACATTTGTCCGTATTTCGAATTTTTATCGAACTTAAATACTTAACGAACGGGTCACGTAAAACTACGTTATCCGACTAAATCTTTCTTGAAGGGATCGCACAGATTGAATGTTTACAATCCTGCATTTTATTTTATTTTTTTTTGTAATTGATTAGTTTATTTATACAGAGCACTAGTTATAGTAGAATTCGCTTTTTAGCACATTACACAGTTTATGAAATTTGAAGAGCATTTATACAAGATCGACCTATCCATTTAATGTGTAAGTGCCGGTAACAACTTTACGGTATTAACCTTATATTTATATATATTTTTTTTCCACTTCTAGAAGAATTTACGACTGCGCAAACACCAAATACTGTTACCTGTAATAAGTCCCCTTTGTGCACTATGAAAGCGTTCAACATCCTGAACGTCTTCTGCGCGGAAAGCTCGTCCTTCTTCAGGCCGAGCAGCCAGCGCGCCATGCACTTGAGACCTTCGAGCTTGCAGCGAGTTTCCTCAGGCAGGTCTTCCTCGTCGCACCAGTCGCTCTGCGGCGCGTTTGGACCGCCGCCGCCTTCACGAACCAGTAGCTCTTTAACTATCTGAAAAAAATAAATTAGAATTCTAAAAATAAATACTCAAAACATCTACAAGTTATTCCACATAGAATAATCAAAATCCCATAAAGATATGTTCTGTAGTTCTGAAGTCTTTGCTGAACCAACGACATATTATTCTATAATATATACATAAAAGAGGAGTATTCGACCATACATTATCTATCCTGTGATGTCACAATTAGAAGAAATTGCAGAGTAAAGCCTTTGCACATTCATCTCGAGTTCGAGAAAACTCTTGCGAATTTTTTTTATTTCGTTGTAGCTATTACACATTATACCTTCTACACCAGAACATATGGCTACTTTTACAATACCATACACTTACACACCAGCTGTACATATCGGACGTAACACTCCTACCTTTCTCGAGACGATGTTCTTGATGTGAACGGGGAAAGTGTCGGGCAGGTTGTGCGCGACGTGGCCGAGCGTCACGATGGCGGTGCGGTAGTGCTCCGAGTGGGGGCTGAGCGTCGCACGCAGTGTCTCCAGCATGTCCGTGAAGATCTGCCCGCGCTGCTCCGGCACGTTGACGTAGAGGCACCTGCAGATTTGGCTTACGTTATTATACATAGACATACATAAAAAAAACTGAAGGTACACACATTTAGTATGAAATACGCGAATTATTTTTTAAAAAGTTATGAAAAAAAAAGGGTAAAAAAATATGAATCTACTACAAACACTACCATAATCATTTATAAGTAAATTGGTTTATATAAAACTAGTTACTGCTACTGCTGCTCCTGGGTTCGGAGAAATTTGTGCTGTTAGTCTTTTTGACGACTATTACAGCTTCATCTGAACTGGCTCACGAATCCGACGATCCATGAGCTCTTCCACTAACTATACTGGCCAGAGAAGCTGACTTTACCTCACTGTCTCTATGGCTAAACCTAGCTAGTTAACAGTAGGTTTAAGGATTTTTTTTTGCAGTAATTTGATAAATTAATGCATCCGTCTTTCTTTTGTAGGAAAAAAATATAAAGCTATTTCGCCAGCAATCATGTAAAAAAACCGGATACGTTTTTGTATATAGGACCTGTTTATCGATATCATTGTTTCGTAAAAATAAGCCCTAAAACTAGTTTTAACTAGACTATTTCATTCATAATCCTATTACATAAACTATATTAATAAAAACTGTACCATATTGGGTGAGTTTTCATGCAAACAAAATTTAAATTACTATAAAAATAATACATACCTCACAGCATTCTTTGCTTGTTTCGGTGTACCAACTTCCGCATACGCTTTGCATAGGGTAACCAATTTCGGGAATAATGACGGACACGCTTCGCCTATAAGAATTCAAAACAATGTTTATCGAATTCAATTAAAGATGAAAAAACACAAAAGTATAATTTATTGATTTGACTATTACTATGTAGAACTCTATGACTCAATAAAACAAAAAATAGTTTACTAATTTCGACTTTGTTTAATCGTAAAAAACACGACTAAAATACAATCTCGTCGAACTCGTAACATCTCGGGCACATTCAATTAATTTATGTTAATATATAAATAATAAATTTTTTCACTTTTAATGAAACAATACCACAATGTAATTGAATTGGGTTTCATCATAATTGTGATGCCATAATTTAGTTGTTAAACACTATTTTATCGATCGTCTTTCATACTTTTTTATTATTTTTAATAGAAAAAAAAAGTTATTTTAATGCTCATATACTTTTTTTTTCACAATAAACCACAAGAAAAGCATATTTATTTTCTAATGAATAATGTAGTAATGTTGTTAACTTACTCAGAGGTCTATATTTGCCGAGGAATGTGAGGGCGGCCAGTATGTGCGGGGCCACGGTCTCGTCGTCCATCTCCAGTAGGGAGGTGAGTCGGTTCAGTATGTCCTCGTGCAGGAAGTGAGCGGGAAACACAAAGGACAGCATCACTAGCAACTTCAAACCGCGTTCAGCCGCTTTCTTCAGGTCGATACCTTTAACAACGATAATTTATTAGTTATTTTTATTTATTTATTTACAGCAAAAGCATTCCTTTTCATATGAACTAACATATTATGAGCAATGTATTTTGTTCTTGGAACTTAGTATAACTAAATAAGATAAGACTAACAATAGATGTAATCTATTAACCATGATGGTCTATTGGTGTAATGGTGGTAACTCTGACTTTTACACCGAGCGTCACGGATTCGATTCCCACTAATTTATGTGATTAAAATTTTGTGTTTGTTCTGCATCTGGTTGTTTATCTATATTTAAGTATTTAATTAAAAAAATATCTATGTATGTATATCGGTCTCTGATAATACTACAGATGCTGCTTAGCTACCTATCTTGGGAGCAGAGTACCATGTGTCAAACATTCCAGATATTTATTTATTTATGATGATTGATATAAGGTCAGTGAAATATATTGAAATATATGTTCAGGATGTTGTTAACACTCCCGCGAACTCTGAGTAATAGCGAAGCATTTCTTTTACTCATTGTTGCACAATAAAATTTTGTTGAACAATTTTATTACAAATAGTAATAATTACACACCTTTTAACCCTATGCACATTATAATGCACATAACACTTTTCATACTGTATTTCATTATATATAGTGATCATATAAAGTTAATGAACAATGTATCAAACTTTTTGTTTTCTGCACTGTTTCTTTTCTCAATGATTTGAAAATTGAATTACCGGTCGCAAAAAAAAAAATATGGGATCTGAATGTGTTTGAAAATCAGGTTGAAAATGTAGAACAGAGATTCAAAAATTTATTTATTGCAACCCGTCTAGAATAACGCGTTCAATCACTTATACCTGAATTACACTCTAATTATTGTTCAATCTTTTCTTACACTTGACAAACCAGAACTATGATAGTCTCATTTTATACTAAAAGACTATGAAACTGTCATCTTTTTGGGCCGTTTAAGATTACACCTCAATCCTATGGTTATTTTTAATGATTAGATATGTGAAACAAAAAATGTCTTATTTTAATAGTAAATGTATCCTAATCTAGATCTGAGTTACAACTTCAAACCCTTATTATAATATTATTGGATATTGTTTGATATTAACATATTTCAGATTTGGCGTTACATATAATACACAAAAGCACTGAAGGTAGAAAACTAAACTTCAGTCACCGAGTTTTAAATATTTACAAATTAAGGATGCATGCATACATCCTTAACCGTTTGCACTCTACTGACACCTATAAGGTGACATACTAAATCTAACCACAAATCCACTGACACCTATACTGTGACATGACTAACAAATAAACATTTTTTGAGGATTCACCCCATATTATTCAATCAGGGGCAATTTATACAAATTAGGGGATTCCCCGCAAATTCTTTTTAAATATTTTTTTCCAATAAGTGACGCAGTTTTCTTTACTTTGTGTATAAAACTATTATTAAAAATATTGGTTTCCCATAAATAATAAAAATGAATTTTGAGGATTTTGATTTTGAACTTGTTAGTGACAATTTTGTTGATTTGAAGGTGAAAGACATATTACCCCTTGTTATTGTGATACCTGTACAAATAAACCAAGGATGCATGTGGGAGATTGTTGTTATAGATACCATACTATGAAAGAATTTAAGCGCAAAATTTAAACTTTTTTATATTGTAACATATCAGAAATATAAGTATGTATCTAATAAAATCTAATATATGTTCACGCATTTATAATTTAAAAAAAATTTTTTTACTGTTTATAAAAATGTCACGGAGTTGCTGGTGGGTGATATGAAATTTTGTGTGGAGTGCAAAAGGTTAATACTACAGATTTCAATATTTTCAGAGTGTGATAAATCAATCAAACTTAAACTCAAAATCTATTAAATATGATTTGTACAATCACATTGAATCAAGATATATTCAATTACTATCAGTATGCAACACACTAACCTCTGAAAAGAACTTTTCAAAAACTCAAAGAGTTTATCTTTTTCATTCCATAATAATACTTATAAATCGAGAAATACAGACTACACTATTTCAGAAGAACAATTAAATTCTAAACAATTTCATCCTTTAAATAGTAATCTAGAAATTACATCATTCTTATGGATATGTCTATGTGGAAAGTAGTATTATGAAAACAAGAATTACTTTAAGCTTAGTCACGTTTAAATAAATATTTTTTGTAACACAGTTACCACTTACCACATTCCTCGGATATAGAGGTGTCTGTTCCTTTAACGGCACCCTCCACATATTCGACGAGTATCAAAAGCGAGTCATGGTCTATCATCACAGAGCTCACTCGTTCAAGGAGCATCTTCACAGTGTTGTAGTATAAATTTGTCATTACCGGTTGCCCAAGTTTTTTGAGCACACTTGACTGAAAACATATAAATATATTATAATACTCATTATTGTTCCATAAATAATTATCAGCATTCACAAGAGGATTACCAATTGTAAAACAACAATCTATTTTGATAAGAGATTTCATAATTAATGAAACAGTTGGCACTTAAAAATAAAAATCATGGCAACATAATTAACTTCACATCCTTGCTTCTTTTTTTGTCGGTTTTAAAAGATCACAGAAAAGAAAAAAATCTTCTCACTCTAGTGTTTATTGGTAAGTCCATGAATTATTTTTTTAATTTTATTATCTAAGGGTTTTGTTGTTTATAGAGCATATTTCCCAATCTGGTTTAAATAAAATGAAACGTCAAAACGAATCTAAAATACACCTGGTTCTAATTGTAAACTATATTACAAAAATGTGCTAAAAGCTATGTTTACTGTAACATATAGTGCTCATGACTGTGAGATTAATATACAACATTAATTTAGCTAGCATAAGCACTACGCGGTAATTTCACAGCAAATCGGACCAGAGACATGTTTGCCATGTAAATAGACGATGATTAGCCAAAGTAAATTGGAGAATAGATTAGGCAAAAGAGAAATAAACACTTACTGTAGTTTTTACACAAACTTCACAGCTGACATTTGGATTTAATATAGTCTCCATACCCTGAAGCAGTTCTGGAGCTTTTCTCATATGTTGCGAGAACTTATTGAGGAATTCCTGCGCTTTCACCGACTCCGGTAAAAATTTAGTACTTATGTGTAGGACCTTAGCGATTAATTCCTTTTGTACGGCCGGTGTGGGTGGTTTCCTATGTAGCTCCACCCACTCTGCGACCGTACGTCGGACAGCTAACTGATGCTTTTGAAGTTCAATGAACGCTTTAGTAGCATTATCGTCTACATTCGACATCAAGTAATACAATTTCTTCATTCGCACTTGGGGTGGTAATGTGTATGGTACAAGTGATGTATTTAATAATCTCTCAACAAGCAATCTATCTTCTAATGCGGTCATGTAATAACCATGGAGGATTTTATCCTTGATCCAAAGGACCGCCTTCTCAGTAGCTGGTGGTACAGAGCTTTCTGTTAAGAACTTCTTGTAAATCATCGCGAGGCCAGACATAGCCTCTTTACGAATTTTAAACTTCTTATCTAACGTGCGTTCTCTAACAAAATGAAGCAGATCTTCCGATTCGGCAACGGCCTGGAAGTCCCTCTGTGCCGTTGCTATGATCGCCATAACTACTTCGTAGCGCACCTGTTCATGAGCGTCATGCTGCCTCATCTTCAAAGTTTCCGTTATATCTTTTCTAAGATCCGGATGATGGACTAGGAAGTGCATGCAGTACTGGACGCATTTGATACGAATGGGCACTGAAATATCGTTAAAACGGCCCAAAAACGCACGCCATAAAGCCGGATATTGCTTGGCGAGCTCCGAGCCGGGTTCGGAGAACATTCGAGCAAGCAAAGCGACAGCACTGAGTCGCTCCTGTAATTGAGCCGATTTCAGTTTGCACTCCAATTGTGGTAGCACTGACAGCAGTATAGCTGGACAGCACTGATATAGTTCATATATTAGTTCGTAAACTTTTGAAAATATTAGTAGGCTCTTCTCTTCTTTGCCGAGGATGAGAACGTGGTTAAAGAACTGTAAGAATAATAACATATTTAATACAATGTACTATGACTAGTAAATAGTTTGTAATTGTAAATTTACTGCCACAAAATGTCATAAACATGACTTTCTATGTACCTCATTAGATTTATAAATAGATAAAATACCTAAAGAATTAAATATTGTTTGATAACTTTTAATCAAGTCGACTCTTCATAGTAATTTTATTATTAATCATTATAAAATATAATAGTCACATTTTTGGGGAAATTGTGTGCGCTATTGCACGATTCATTTGAATTATAAAAATCATCTTCTAAACTATTTGCATGCCTTTTTATCCGAAAAATACGGTACTTTCGTTTACAACGACTATATTCATCGTAAATATTAAACAAACAATCAGCAATATGATGAAAAATGAAATTAAATTACAACCTACTCCCATGTTATTTTAATATACACTATTTGCGATCAAATCAAAAAGTCATCTCAAAGTACAATACCGTAAAATGTCAAACAGTCAAAGCATACATAGTAAACAGAATTAAGTTCGGCAGTACTGCGGTGACCCTCTAAATATTGCGGCTGGCGATCATCTTCCATCACATCTTCGATCACGAACCGCTTGCTAGTTGACATATTATCTCCATATAACAAAAGCTGTGTACTAACCGCCTGTATGCAAGGCTCGAGGGTCTCGCTGGTCTTGACGATGAGCTCCTTCGCAAGCGAGTACGCGTGCTTGTGCTCCCGCTTGTTGGGCTCCACCAGGTTGATGAGGATCACGTTCAGGAGCTCATTGGAGACCACGTCGGACTCGGTTATGAGAGGGCAAAGGACGTCCAACATGAAGGATTTCACTTTTGACGAATGCTCCGTACTGCAGTACCATAAGTGTCATAGTTAATAAATAGAAGACTACGAGGGACGTTTTTTAACGTTATTTATTTATTCTTTACTACATCATAACACTTTTACGACCGCTAGCTGATTTTTTGGATTTTCGATGCCGACGTTCGCCCACGTTTAGCTCGTTATTCTACCTATTCTAACTAAATACTATCGACTGACAAATTTTCAGACAATTGTTTAGTTCTTTAACTCTAGCAATTCATTTTTAAATAAAAAAAAAATCTGTGTCGTTAAGAGTTTATGGCCAAAAATACAACCGGATATGGGAGTTACTTTTTTGAGCCCTTTCGGTAACGTGTTAACAATAGAGAGTAACAAAAAAAGGACTTAAACCATTACAGACTTCTCTACACTTTTGTCTTGGTACCCCATATAACCCTTTCGGTGCGAAAAACGTTAACATTACTTTCTCTAAAAGAGATTATTCATGTACGTAGAAATGTAGAAGTTTTATATACGACCTTCACAACGATACGGTTATAAATATTATATACGTATATTGGTCACATATCAATCAAAAGTATTTATGCCGAAACATTAAAATGCTTCAAAATGTTAATGTATACCGTGAGACCTTAATAAAAATTTTAAACAGAATTTTAAAATGCCATTGAAATATTGAAAAATCAATCAGAAAGCAAAATAAGTAAAAAGAGACATTTAAGTCAGTAAAAGGAAATAGTTCGTTTTAAGTTAATGTTTTCACATTTACACTCACTTGACAATCTTGAACATGAGCGAGAACAGTGCGCAGAATATCTCCTGACAGTCTTCCAGCTCGAAGCACATGTTGAAAGATTTTACATATGCCAGATTCTCCAGGAGGTAGAAGTAACGTTTGAACGCTGGGTCTTTTGGATCGCGAAGACCTTGTAACTGGTTTATCAGGAACAAGAATATCGTTTTGACCTGTACAGAGAAAAAAACAGTTTCATAAACAACCAAAAGACCATAAAACCTTTTACGTGCGAGCTTAACTTTGCGCCCTCATTCCACTCGGTGGGGTTTCATCGCAACAAGTATTTTTCCTCCATTCATCTTTATAATCCGTCACCTTGAGATAAATTCTAGGGAAATACGATCTTAATTCTAAAAATGATTGAGCTATAAATCTAGCTTTTCATAGGTTGTGCTGCAATACAATTTCTGATACTAGAAAAAAGAAACAAAAAACATTTAAACATTTTGATTAACAGTCTAGTACTTAATGCCTTTTAAAATTACAAATTTGTAGACGTATGAACTTTTATAAGAAAATCTAAATCAAATATAAATCTCTAATGACCGCTGGTGTTTTTATGCAAAATTGTTACATTTATTTACATAATTTTGTATACTGTCATCTAAACTACCAATGATTCTGATTCTGACACGTCGGCGAGTGACGTTATTGGTCAACTACCACAGTACTGTAACAGTATTGGTCCAACAAAAATGACTACAATGTGCATTCTGTAGGCAATGCCTCAGTCTATCCTTTTTTTACTATGAAATGACAATAATACTAAAAATAATCTTTTCTTAAATGATTCGCCTGTCCATAACAATGTGGAACTGGTTGATATGTTAATACAGCACCAAATTACGCTTTCGTCTTACCTGGGCGCCTGTGTATCGTTTAAAAAAATATATGGAATTAATAAAATCATTATATTATAATGGCAACAATATTGTAATGGCAATATGGGAAATTGTTGCAAAAAAAATAAACATGACAACACAAATGGCCATTTGTAATTCATCAAGAGTTGCAGCACACACTACTAAATATCTTGTAGCAGGTAGTTTCGATAAACACATGCTCGTTACAAGCACAAGCGTGCTTGTAGGATAAGCAAGAGTACTTATGCGCATGTAATTAAAAAAAAATAGTAATACATGAGGTGATTTTTCTCTTTACGGTCGTGGTCAGACTTTGCAACACCAATGATTTGCTAATTTTAGTACAGGATATTGCTCAAATGGGGTATATGCCAGACTTTCAGGTTTCAGGTGGACAGTTAATAGGTGAAACAAACAATAACGATCGACGATACAAATAACAGTGTACTAAGACGATCTCCGGCCACAGCATTACGAATAGTGAAAGCTTTCTTACGAGTGTGCTCTCATGTGTGCCACGTGTTTTTATAGATAGAATACCGCCCCGTTATCATAATTACAGTAAGTAGAGTTAATGTTGATATAGCTTTTTTAAATTTGCATCTAAAAATCAAGACCTTCATACCACTAATTTTATTAATTATTTTTATCTTAAATATTTACAAAGAAACGATAAGCTAATATACACACAAGCTTGTTATAAAGGTACAAAAAAAACACATCGAAATAAAAGTTCAATATCCCGCGTATCTAAGTCTACGACTTACTGTAATTATAATAGCAGGGGTAGAGTAGGCACCCGGCGGACGGTTCACCTGATTGAAAGTGATCACCGTCGCTAATAGACCTGCCGCGACATTCCGAGAGTAGCGGCTGCGTTGCCGACCTTATGTGCACCCTTGTGTGTGTGCTGCCGTTACCTGTTCCTGATCCTTGTACGGCGCCTCGGGTGCGTAGACCCGCAGCACGTCCGCGATGCAGCAGGCGATGAGCAGCTGCACGTCGCGCGACGGGTGAGTGAGGAAGAACTCGTCGGCGAGGTGAATCGCGAGCGGTATGAACTGCTGGTACATACCCTCATCTTGGCCCAGACCTTGTAGCGTATGAGCCAGGGCCTGCAGGGAATATGTCAGTTTGATGAGAAACGTTTAGTAATGGTACCAATATTAATAACTCTAACACAAATTTAACACTATATTTACGGATAGATTTTTACAGTTTTCTTCTCTAATCTGTAGAAATTTTGGTGCAATATTGTAATCTTATTTTCCTTGTTTTTCAAATAGAGGTAAAACAATATTATGGCCAGAAGCAGTATTATAAAATATAGTCAAACGCATATTAGTATACACAACTTCTTATCCAGGATTGTTTCGTAAAATGTCGAAAATCTTTATGTAATAGAATTTGTACTATCACTTCGACATTTTCGTTAACTATCCAAGTTACGCTTTTAAGAGACTGCTCACCCTCACAAAAATAAAGTATTCTAAGAGTGGTTTATTTGTATATGCGAAAATAGATTCTTAAATTGCACCTTAAATCATTATACTATTAGCATTTATAATACGAGTATAGGAAGTAAATATACCCACGTTTCACTGTTGTACGAAAACCTACTACAGATTAAAATAATTCACGATGGCATTGTATACATTGCGAATTAAAAAAGCTGTACTAATAAATGTTTGCATCTACTTAAAATCAACTGATGATGTTAGTAAACCTTTATGAACTATATGCATTGAAGAAAAACAGATTGGAACGAGTAATTCTGAATTTAGGGCACCGAAGAAAGAAATTTAATTATATTGTATCAAACGGCAATGTTAATAATCGTAAATCGTGATCATAACCAGCCGATAGACGGCGGGGGCGGGCCGGGGGGGGGGGGGGGGGGGGGG
>DWQX01002369.1:0-22144 GCA_018245475.1 Pharmacophagus antenor | reverse complement strand
CCCCCCCCCCCCCCCCCCCCCCCCCCCCCCCCCCCCCCCCCCCCCCCCCCCCCCCCCCCCCCCCCCCCCCCACGACAAAATTGATTTTATTGTACAGATATTTTATAAAAATTAACACATGAAAAATTGCGTAGATATATCATAAAGCGTGCGAACAAAGAACAGAAATATTTCGCTTAGTAAAAAATATGGATAACATTTCTATATTTAAAAGAAAAGTAATAAAAAAAAGGTATACCTGTTAATTACATTCAATGGTGTACTTTTAAAAATATTTACAAGTTTGTGTCAGGTAATTTAGTAATATTAAACAATAATGTATAATAAAACATATTATGGTATTTACTGTCAATCGTCAAACATGCAATAAGATTTACAGTATCGCGGTTTAACGAAAAAAAATATTTTTAATGTGTAAAGAAAAGAAAATTAATTCAGCCGCAATGCCAAGAGGACATGCACGAACACGACAATACAGTACACAACACCAATCATTGACGAATTACTGTCGGATATACGAAAACAATTTTAGGATCGCACGACTAACCTCCATCCAAGCAACCTGTGCACACATAACTAAGTTAATTTAACCTTAACTTGAAGTTAATCTACAAATATTATAAAGAATGTAATTCAAAATCAGTTTAAAATAAATATCTAGTTTTATTACGTTTACCTATATTCAGTTATACATAAAAAATTAATACAGTATAATAAAAATAAAAGTATTTATAATGTTAGAAACGTGTGGAAACAAAAATAGTTGAAATAGTTTGGAAAAATATAAATATCGTTGTACCTTGCTAATAATATGAGGGTCGATAGCCAGTAGCAGAATGAAAGGGCTCTTCGGATCAGAACACAATGCGTGCACAGCGTTGAGTAGAGCCAAAACCTTCTCCTGTTCACAGCTATCCAGCGCGTCCACCACCACTACCAGGCGAGTCTGCTGCCCGGTAAACGCGTCCAAGCATGACACCTGAAATTATTATTTATTCGTCAACATTTCCATCTAATAATCGTCGACGTATTGGAATAGAAAAGGTCCGTTCCATTTTTATTGATTCAATTTAATTAAAAACAGCAATTATGATTGATTAACTTTTTATTTTTAGAAATTAATGTAAAAAATATTCTAGCAGTATTATATCAATGTATTTCATAATAAAGGTATACATAAATCGGTCCTAGCGGCGCAATCCTCACCATGTTCGTAAGCGCTTGCACCTCGGGGCGAAGCGCGAGTGCGTGCGCGTCACGGCGAAGAGCACGCAGCAGGCGTGTTCGCGGTGGTAAGGCTAGTGCAGCCAATGCGCGTCCCGCCGTGTACAGGTTGGCGAGCAGCGCGGCGCCGCCCAGCGCGCACGCCGCGATCAGCAACCCCTGTTGGATGTCACGCCGCCTGATCGACGACGACCCACTCTCACTGAGCCGCCGTTTGTAGGAAGTAAGGATACTACATACACTCAAACCTCGACTATTTTAATCTATATTCAGGGATCTTTTCCTTTTTGCATACTGCGGGTCCATCATAATTTAATAATAAAATACGTGACGTGGAGGTCTTGAAAAGAATAGTGAATAGACTTCCCGTAGACAAGTGCGATCGCTATCCCAAACTACATCTGTACTTATCATCAGGTTAGATCTTTGTCAAACAAAACAGATAAGATTCTAATCTTTGTATATTACCGCTTAAGTCTATGTAAAACCAGTATTTGCAAGTATTGGCCTTTTAAGTTGAATGAAAAAATTATTTTTAAATTCCGTGATCTGTACACATTATATTTTATTCTTTTTCGGGTCTATATCGTTTAAATATTTACTAGATACGATGCCTAATATTCTTGGACGTTGACAGAGAGTGAACACCAAGCGAGGGAAGGAACCAAAATTCTCGCGTCACGAAGACGATGCTGAGCTACATCAGTCTGCCTCGTGACCACGCCGATGCAACTCGCTCCGAAACGTCCAAGAGCATTATGTATTGTACCTAGTGAATATTTACGCGACATAGACCCGAACAAGCTTAAATTATATTGAGTGAAATAGTTATGCTTGAAATTATCTTGTCTCGGTAATAAAAATGAAAAGACAAATGCGAATTAGTCATCATCTGACTATTGCTTACTGCTGGTTAACTTCAGTCTCCGTTAAGTACATAAACAGTACACACAGCCCGATTAGAAGACTAGTGAAGATAACTTCGAAAGTCACTATGTGTGGAATGCAGCACGCTCGTCGCCATCTGAATAAATAATAGCTTATTATAATAACAGAAATAATAATGTACTAGATAGTAAAAAAGAAAAAGTAATATTACATTACTTTTTCTTATACATTGTCATCAAATGTTTTTCAAATTCATTATGAACTTTTTCTTCCGTTTCGTAAGAAGAATAGAAGCAAAGGTTTCTATAATAAATAAAATAAATGTTCAGAATAAAGCTTTGCTTTATTTAAGTCTCACCCAAGAATTTATAAATCGAGTAATACATTTTGAACAAGCATTAAAATTAGTTGAAATGTTAACGATACAGAATAAATATAAATGGTTTATAGCAAAAAATATTCTACGGCCTTACTTCCATCCGGAAGTCGAGGAAACGGATTTGGGCCGGAAGGCGCGCGCCAGCCGCGTGCAGACCCGGCCGTACTGGGTTTCCAGCGCCTCTGCCAGGCTGCCAATCATTTGAACCACCATCGCCTCCCCTTCTTGGCCGGCCCCACTCTTCATACCCTCCGTAAAGTGAAATCTGTGCAATGTTTTTTCTTATGGACAATGTGCCAAACGCCATGGTATCTCCATGGCGTAGCAGTGCGTTCTAATACAACGAATAGAAAAGTATAAAAAGAGTGCAAAATTTGTGTAAAGAATCGATATGACATCTACCTAAATTTTTAGAATAACTCTGATAGAAATAAAATTCATACACGCCTGTTAAATAAGCGTAAAACTATAGAATATTCACCGTATAGGGGTTGCGGGCAACGCACGCGGGTCATTCGGTCCAGGTGGATGACAGAACACAACTTGTAAAACTAGCAAGAGCGAATTGAAACGGCGTCCCAACGTTGTCATCATGCCGCCCGCCCACCACCACTCGTATCTGTAATTTTTTTAACACATATATATATATATATGGTTAGCCACAGTAATTACATACGTATCAAGTACATTTTTTTGCTGTCGCTACACTATCGGGAATAGTAAAGTGCTCATACAAGGGCAAATTATTAAAAGTTAAGGCAATCGTACATCCTTTATCCTTTAATTAAACCATTCAAGAATTGGATAAACTGTGTAGTATGAAAAAATATTATTTTTCCTATTAATACTATTTTTTCATATACCATATATATATACCAGATAATTGACAAACCTGTTGCCAAGGTGCCAGAGCATATAGAAGGCCAGATAAGCGGCGGCAAAGAGAACGAACGCGAGCGCTACGGCGAGGTAAGGCGGCGTGCCGGCCAGGGCGGAGGCGGCGGCTACGGGGAGCGCCCCGTGCCACGCGCCCCACGCCACCGCCCACGACCAGGCCCACCCGGACTCACTCCATTGGCGCGCGAAATTCTTCATCTCCTCTACAACAATTAATATTACATTATTTTATTATATTTTAAGCTCATTATTGTGTGGGATTAGTATCAAATTTTTTACAATTTTCTGCAGCGCTTAATTATCACAAAGAATTTTAACTGTTTATATTAATTTTATGAGAAGAGTTTTATAAAACCTAAATAAACAAAAACATATTTATTTTATACAGGATACACTTTAAGTATACACACGCCATACGCAAAACAAGAGAAAAGAGAAAAGTGAAAATAAAAATGTCCTACTAATTTCCAACGATTTTTTGACGCATAAGCCAAAGCATCAAGCAATCGAACGCACAGAAAAACAGTTATGCCATCACTAATGTATCAATACTGTAGTGTTCTTTAACTAAATGCAGTTTACTTTAAAGAAGCACTGCCATACAAAAAAAAACATCGCTTTAAAGAACTTTTTTTTTAATCCGTTTCGTGTAAAGTATGCAATTCGAGACTTTTTAAGGACAAAAATTCAAATTTAAAACAAGAATGTTGATGGGTACCTTTAAGTTTATTGAGCAGGAACGATTTTCCGGAGCCCCAGCGCGCGTAGAGACCTACGGTTATAGGCACGGAGAGACTGGGCTCGGATAGCATGTCCGCCAGTGCGGCGCTGTACAGTTCGTACCCGAGCATGTTCTCGTTGTCCTCGTTCGTGTTCAGCTTGCGCGCGCCGAATATCTGACCCAGTATGGTCCTGTTGTAGCTCATGTCGATGTTGTACGGCGTCTCGTTTATTTTGTTCGGCTTGTACAGCAGTTGACTGTTCTTAGGATTCCTCAACAGAATCTCCACTATATGCTACGAAAAAAGTAATTACGTCATATTACATTGATTTCCCATTCTCGTTTAACTCGTTTAGTCTTTATGAAATATGATTAGAGCTAGTAATATACATTTTTGTTGATTCATGAGATGTTAGTAACTTCAAATGCATACAAAGGTTACGATATAAAGAAATTCATAAGATGGTAAGTTTATAGACTATTAAGATAATTAAGTTTATTGTAGTTTTTTCAAAATGTAGCCATATTTTCTACAAAAAAAAAGTATTTTAATTTTAAGTTTACAAATTACGATCTATAAAAAAACCCCTGCACTTTCTCTCATGGTAATTTTTATGATTATCAACTGTATTTTGAAATAATTTATGAATGATTGAAAACTTGACTTTCGGGAAGTAACGTAACATTCATTGGTTTAGTTTTGTTTTCATACTTTTTACGTTAACGCAAAATAACAAAATGTAAATGTACAAGTATAAGTATATAAAAAGGAGGCTAGTGAAGCAACGCTTTTTTGTTCCATTCCAGCAACACAGCTACACTAATTTTATGAGAGGTTTAAACTTCATAGTCACTTAACATTGTCACAATTGAAGTTAAGTGGCAGCCAATTGCTGGTTAAAAATAAAAAAAAAAAACAATAATTTTGCAAAGCAAAATAAGGGAAGGATTACAGTGACAGCGCCTAACGATCGCCTCGGTACCTTGGAGCGTGCGCGCATGGCGATGTGGAGCGCGGTGTCGCCGCGGTTGTCTGCAACGTTAACGCGCGCTTTGCGTTCGAGCAGCAGCTGCACCATCTCCGCGTTACGCGAGCGCACTGCGCGCAGCAGCGCCGTGTCACCACTCTGCAATAATGTTGTAAGTTGTAGTATAGTACGAAATGAAAATGTTCAAAAGCTCGTATCAAATTTAAAGATCTATAACATGCACAGTAATGATAGAACTCTGGAACGGAAAATATTTTTTAACACTGCCGTCCGTACTCCTAATCAAGATTTTTGTTTAGTGTCTATAATGCTACAATTACAGTTTCTTTGTGTTGGTATTTAACTTTTAATGGTAATATTTGGTTATAAGTCATAAAGGGTTAGTAATCTCATCATCAGTTACCTTTAGAACTCGCGTATGTCTGATCAATTAATTTTTTCAAAATACATTTGACCAATAGTTTTCGCAAGTGGTGCCTAACGGTGTTTGTGTTTGTAGCTATATAATAATTTCTACAGCGACAAACATCAAACAAAAACACGCGTACACGCGTTCCACTTATAAATTTGAAACTGCTAAATCGCAGCATCATACGATTCGATCGCTTCAAGTACTAACGTAACGACACGATACAACGCCACGTATGACTGTGCGCGTTGTCAAGCTTTATATACGTGCTATTCGTTTTTCGTGCGCGTTTGCCAACAATAACAATTGAGTAAATAGACGACTTACACTTGTACAGAGCTCAAGATCCGGGTTCGAGGCGAGCAATAGTTTCAATATGGCGACGTGACCTTTTTCCACGGCCGTGTAGACTGGTGTCTTTTTCTCCTTGCCTGGCAAATCTACATCAACGTGCTTTTTTAACAAGGCTTCCACGATGTTCTTATGCCCTCCTTTTACTGCATGAATAAGCGGTGTGTCTTTTGAGTGGTCCTGTAGTGTACAATTTTATTGAAATTTTAAATAAGCACACAATAATATTGTTTTTATATACGAGTCTCCTCTTCTATTCTATTTACCATCCACTTTAAGAATCATACATTTCATAGCACTAATTTTTCAAATCCAAACCTTTTTTAAAATAAATAATGAAAATCTCAATATGCTTCAATCTCTTATTATTCATTAAGCGGTTTTCACGCACTGTGCCTTCTATCAGACGAGAGCACTATCCCCAACTTCGTGATACTGTATGTTATGTGAATAGGGGAACTATATTACTTAGAAGTATTTTTAATTCTTAGAGTTTGTTTCCTGGCTGCGAAGCTAAAAATATTTGACAGTTTGTAATTCCTCACCTGAACGTTGATATAAGCTCCAGCGCTAATGAGAGCCAGCGAAATGTCGTAGTATCCTTCTTTACAGGCAATCGCCAGCGCGGTATAGCCATCTTTGTCTAACGCGTTAACATTTGGCTTGTGTTCAAGGAGCATTTGCACAATCTCAAAATGATTTCCTGTAGGTGAAATTAACACAAACTAAATTTTACTATATAAATATTATTACTGTGCGACCTGTTGACTAATCAAAGGTTTCAACTTTATATATTTTTTTTTGTCGTGTATATGTAAATAAAGAATTTTATTGCTATATAACTGTCCATTCGGATCGGATAAACCAGCAGAATTCGGTTTCATCATCTTAGTCAAATGTCCGCTGCGGAGCATAGGCCTCTCTATATTATAGCCAGCACAAATCGTCCGATGCTACCTTCATCTAACGGTTCCTTTCATTTTTCATCAGGTCGCCGTCTCACACTAAACTTACCAATACATGATCATAATTCTATATTTAACCGGTGTAATTATACAAGGGTTAGTTACCGTGCGTTGCTTGTAAAAGCGGCGTCCAGCAGTACATGCCGGCGGTGTTGGGGTCAGCGCCGGCTCGTAGCAGTGCGGCGCACGAGGCCGCGTCACCAGCGCGCGCCGCCCATGTAAGCGCGGACGTCGCGTACTTATCACACGAATTAGCGCGCGCGCCCACGCTCAGCAGCCGCTGCACCACGCTGCTGTGCCGGCGACCCGCAGCCCAAACCAGCGAACTGTCCGCAGAGTTGCGTTATTTTTTTCTTTTTATAATTTGATTATACTATAACGAATGCACTTTTTTGAACTAAAATGAAAAAATAAAGTTTATAAGAAAATTTATGACTTTCAGTGTAGCAATGTAAGTAAATTTTATGTAACATATGTAAAAAGAGCAAATGAATGAGAAATCCTCCGTATGGTTTCGTAGTAGATCTTAACAATATGAATTATGTATATACTTTTAGTTACATAAAAATAATAAAAAAGGTTTTTCATAGAATATAAAAAGTGGGAAGACCAGTTTCAAATTATTATCTATGCCTTCTTTTATCACCACGTATGATTTATGAAACAATGCATATTGCGTTAATTAGATGAAAATAATTAATATAAAAATACGAAGTAAATGTATTATTTTGGTGTTGATCTTGATATGTCAGTACGATTTAAGCCGATATTTGCAAGTTTCCCAAACAAATTCTACAAAAGGGTAAATTTTTTTATAGGTAGATACAAAGGAACAGTATGTTTAGCGGAGAGCAAAAATATTTTGCTAAATTATATAATTATACTGTTACATAACATACGCAGAACTGAATTATTAAAATAGGCGATGAATGTTGTGAAGTAAAATTAACGTTTTGGCAGCAAGCATTCCATTCAGGAAATTAAACGTGTATTTTAAAATTGATCATGATGTTTTTATTATTCAAGGCTATTTTTTTTTTTTTACAATTTGTCCTTGTTAGCAAATGCAACATATTGCTATTTTTTAACATCCGTATACAAAGAAATTGTGTAGTTTCCGCATGAGTAAATCAAGTACGTTGTACGTTCTCGTATTTAAAAATTAACGATAATGGAGAAGAAACTAAGTATTTGCATTTTGAATATGTATATAATACGATATTTAAAAATATGTCAATGAATAATACTTCGCCGAGTTGGATTAGTTAGACTCATTACGAGAATATCATAATAGTAACATCACCGAGTGTGGAAAATATGATATGATAAAAATAGCTAGTATTAAGTACAGGATGAAATGCGAGAAATCTTTAACGTAATTACTAATTAAGAATTAAAGGCCTTAATAAAAACACATTTTATTTTATAAGTAATAAAAGACGTCCTGTATTATTTACCAGGAATACCGGCAAAATATATTGAAAAAAAAAACTTTTTGCTTTTCTTTGTTTTCTCAAATATTAAAAACAAATTTATTAAGATAATCATAATCATAAGCAAAGTGATACATACAACGTTATGGCGACTTAAATCATCAACATCGACACCCACCAGCTATACGCGAGAATGCCGTAAATGAAATATTAATAAAGATATTTGAAATTTACAACATTGGAGTAATAATTTTGTGCTGTTTATAAGCAGATTTAGAGCTGCTTAGTAATTTAAAGTAGTATATAAAATATAATATAATTCTGGCGTAGTGTGGTGTGGCCGTGCGACGCTTCTACAGGAACCAATTAATGTAAATTAATGCGATGGCGCATCTTTCGCGAACACTCCGTTGCTTCTATATTAAAATAATTTACTACAATTTCTGTTTACACACAGTGTAATTGTGTAAATATCAACGATGACGACTTGTTATACCAAGATACGAATATACGAAGCGATTTAATTTAGAAATGCGTGAATAATTCCTTTAGGACCTCGCTAGTTCCCAACAAGTTTGAAAAAAATATTACATTTCATGATATATTTTGTCGTGATAAATTTAAAAGTAACTTACAAAAAAGTATTGTAGTAAACGTCTAAGTAATTTATCTTGGAAATTAACATACATAATTTTTAAAAGTAGGTTGGTTAAAAGCAATAATGACCATAATTACAACAAAATAAAAATTTCAGATATAAATATTACTTTGTCATACATTAACGGAATATAAAAAGTCATTTACATAATATTACATTATTAACCAACATATAAAATAAATTACTTTAACTCATCAAAATGTAATAAAATAAATATTAATGAATACTTTAGTCACTTCATAATTGGTAACTAAATTGTAAACTGCTTGATGTCAATTAATGTAAAAATGTATTTATATCATTACTTAAGTAATTTCACTGAAATCAATTCACTGTTTTGATTTCAATATTTTCTAGGCTTGTCCGGAAACTTGTCATGGTTTTTCAATCGACCAATTATAATAAGCATTAAGTTTTATAAATTTCATATACTGGTTCAAATTTTGATTCGACCAAAACAGATTTGGTAAGTGTATTATACGTGGGACACTCAGAAAGTTTATGACACTAAAAGTAAATGTTCTATAGGTAAATATATTTTTATTACTTATTTTCAAAGTAATCTCCACAAGCATTTATAAAAAGTTTCATACGTATGACCCAGTTTTCGAAACACTTTCCAGTCCGCCGCAGACTCCTCGTTTACAGCCTGCTCAAACGCTGCGAGCGCATCATCCAGCGATGAAAATTTTATCCCTTTGTGCTGATTTTTTATTTTTGGGAATAAGAAGTCACTCGGTCCTAGGTCAGGGCTGTAAGGAGGGTGACCCAGGAGTTTGACCGGTGTGCTGTCTAGGCAGTCCCTCGTTTTGATTGCGGTGTAGGCGGACGCATTGTCGTGGTGGAGCAGTAATCTGCGGAGTCCTGTGTTTAGTTGCTTGTTGCTCAAAACAGAGAAGACTTCTGCCAAGCATATGGTAGTATACCATTCGGCGTTAATGCTTCTTTGGTTTCGTAAAGGAATTGACACCAAGTAGCCAGTCAAATTGAAAAAGATCGCGATCAAAATCTTCCCCCACTCCTTGATCGCTATATTTTGGTAGGCGTTGATTCGTTTTGAAACACCCACATCGTCGACTGGCGCTTCGATTCTGGATCGTATTGATAAATCCAGGATTGATCACCTGTAACGATGGCGTAAACACACTGAGACGAATCTGCTTCAAATTTGTCTATCATATCATGGCACCATTCCACACTTGCCTGCTACTGAACATCGGTGAGGTTGTGCGGCACCCAGCGTGAAACTATCTTCCGCACCCGAAGATGCACGTGTAGAATCTCGCGTGGGTTTCCTAATCCTATCTACAGTATATGCTGAATCTTTTGGTATGTAACTCGTCTATTGTCTTGGATCAAATTTATCACTACTAGCACGTTTTCTTCCGTAACAGCCGTCAAAAGGCGAACACTTTCTTCTTCATCCCCCAAAGGTAGTCGACTGTGCTTATATTCATTATACCAATGATACACAGTTGCCATAGAAGGACCTTCATCCATGAATGCCAATGAATGAATGAAGTCTATCGTACGATTCGTCCGGTTTCAGGCGACACTTATAATCGTAACACGAAAATGTTCTCGATGCAAATCCATTTTTCAATGAGACACGATAATTTTAATTAGCTTGCAATAAAATGTGGAAGGAAGTTTTCAATTTAGAACGTATCAATTTTTACTTATAAGTAATCATATTTTTAAATAAATTAAAACTGGCCAGTCTCACATTCATTAAAACTTTTTCTTGCAATACTTTCTGAGTGACCCGGTAATAGTAAGTCTTAATAAGATAACAAAGCTTTTGAAATATAAATATTTTCAATACCGTTACGTAATAATTGTAACGACTTTACAGGTACTACCAAATAAAAAAAACTTACTTGATGTTATAATTTCCATGAGCGTGCACATCCGCTCCCTTTTCGAGTAACAGTGCCACCGCTTCTTCGTGGCCCTTGTACGAAGCCCACATTAGAGGCGTCCATCCACCCTGTTTAAAAAAATATATATAAAAATTAGTATCGGTTTTTAGTTGGACACCTTAAAGGTTTCTCAGTAAGAGTGCACTTTTTAGAATTTGAATTTTTTTTTCTAATGCAAGTGGCAACTCTGAAATTTGACAGCCGTTACCTTTGTTTATCACGATTATTAAAAATGGAACACTTCTCAAAAGAACATCGCGTTATAATTGTGAAAACCCTTTACAAAAATGGGGAAAGTTACGCTGAAACCGCTTGCAAACTACGCAAAATGTTTCAGCCGAGGAAGTGCACCTAATGTGGAAACCATTCGAAGAGTGGTTAAAAAATTTGAAGAAACTGGGTCGCGATTATGGATAATAAGAATCCTTTGCATCAACGTACCGGTTGGTGTCTTGAAAATATTGCTGCTGTAAACGAGAGTGTCGCCGAAAACCAGAAATCATCAATTCGTCATCGTTCTCAACAACTTCAAATTACACGAAGCACTACGCAGCGAATTTTGACTAATGACCTCCACCTTCATGCGTACATGATTTAATTAACTCAGGTGCTCAAATCAGCAGACCACGGAAAGCGCCGGCAATTTCTTTAATGGGTAATGAAGCAAAGTGAAGTCGATATCAATTTTTCGAAAAAAGTAATTTTCTCTGATGAAGCGCATTTTCATATGAATGGCTTCGTGAATACACAAAATTGTAGAATTTGGGACTCCGAAAATCCTCATGCAATCCACGAGAAACAAATGCACCCACAACGAATAACTGTCTGATGCGGATTTTGGTCAGGCAGCGTGATTAGACCTTTTTTTGAAAAAAAAAGGCGGAAATTGCAGTGACTGTGAACGGCATTCGTTACAGGAATGTGATAACAGACTTCTTGTGGCCTCAACTGGACGGCATGAATCTGGACATGTGGTTTCAGCAGGACGGCGCAAGCTGTCACACCGCGAATGAAATAATCGACTTATTGCAGCAACGATTTCCAGAATACGTTATCTCACAAAGATCTGATGTTAGATGGTCACCAAGATCGTGCGATTTATGGGAATAAACCCGAAACAATTCCTGAGCTCAAATGGGAAATCCAACGCGTCATCGGTGAGATACAGCCACATCTCTTTGCAAAAGTCATGGAAAATTTCATGAAATGAGTAATAGCTTTTCATCGGAGCCGTGGGGGTCCTTTGCCGTATATTTTATTCCATACTTAATCGGAACATATCTTCTTTATAATACAATAAAAATATGACAACTCTATTATAAAATACTTGTTTTTATTTTAAAATGAAAAAGTGCACTCTTGTTGAGACACTCTTTAGTTTGTTTACCGATATTCCTTGTCTCAGTATCCTTACTATTTGCGTAAGATGTCAGTACGTTTGCACAATAGCTAATTGTAATACATATCCTCGAGACAAAATTGTTATATCAATTTTTTCAGATCTCTTTTGTGCGATGGATGGATAGGGACCGCGCAAAGGAAAATGCATATAAAAATTGCGAGTTCACGTCGAGCTACAAAAAAAGCTTTCGCCACATACGATTTTTCTATGCGGAAGATAAAGCATAAAAAAGTTTTGTGTAGAAAATTACTCGCAACCTTGAGAAATAATTAAGAATACCTTTTAAAAATGACAGTGGTTTATTTGCATCTATAGTAAGCTTTGTACACATCATATTGTTGATATGCCACATTGTACGTACGATTGTATATTTAAATTGAGTTTCTGTACATTAGCGATACTGTCACTTTCCCATTTGGTCACTCACAAAAAAAATGTCTGAATAGATTTCCACGATAAGGTCATCCATCTATTATATATGTTAGCGTCACAATCTATTTATATTGACGATTTGTGATAACTTGAAGACGTTATTCGACCGATTTAGACTGATAGGTCGTTATCATTAGATAAAATACTGTACATAATTATATTATCCAATGTACAGTATTTATTAAGAAAGGAATAAAACAACAATGGATCGAATAATAAATGCATGTACATATCATTAAATTATACCGACCGTATAGTTGTAACATATCCACTTATTTTTGCGTATTTTATGATGAGGTGTATTCCAATATATTCTTTAACATTTGTTTACAAAAGAAAACGGAAACGTGAAGCGACGATAATGGACACGTCGACGTTTTCATACGAAGCGGTCGCAAAGTTGTGACAGCGTATTGCTCTAATGAAGGGAACTGATCTATAAATAAATTGTTTATAAAAGGAGATCTCGATGTATAGTATTTTAACCAGATTTAAATATGTGTGGATGTCACTGACATCTTGGCAGATCTCCATGTGAAGTATAAATATACATATTCTGTGGTGCACAGTCACGAATACATTTTGGTCATTGCTCTATAAAATTTGGGTCACAAACTGTTGCACAAAACAGTGTCGAGTACCAATTAAGTACTAGATACGATGATCTGAAGAGGTTCGCGTAAGAACATTAATGTTCTGAGCGTATCTTTATACTATGATTTTTATGCTGGCTTCATCAGATTATTTTAATGGTCGTCATCTAATTGCCTACGTGACGCAGTTGTTTACTGCTTGATTTGTAACGCGGAGTTCCCGTATTTTCGAACCCCTCTGGCTAACTACTAATCTATGCTTAATCTGCCCTCGTAACAGCATTGCTATGTCCTCGAACCCATACAAATGAGAGCCGAAATATTTTGGGCGAACATGTTTGACCTCCTACGGCCCAATTATCATTTAACACCATGTGTCAATTGAGGTCAAAATATTAGTTAATATAAAAGGCATATTGGCTGTTTTAAGTAAATTGTGGTGCATTAAGACACTGTCTAATACATTTTCTTAATGTTATATAATGTAAGACAATATAATAATAGAAAGGAATTTAACACTAGATTTACCGAAACATTTTTATGGTTTTCTTTTCGAGTCTGTTGGAATTTTGTGCATTATTGCATTTATATGTTTACTGTTTCACAATAAAATATACAGAACTATGTTGCCAGAGGTGGTGAAAAAAAAATATCAAACACATATCAGTATACGTAACTTCTTATATACGGTCGTGGAGTCAAAATGACTGATCTGGTAGATCTAGTGATAAGGAAAATGTCAGAAAGTATTTAAAGATATTTAAAAAAAGAAACTAGCAAATCTAAATCAAAAGAGACCAAGTTCAAATTAAATGTAAATGGTGATATCACTAATTCATATTAATAAGTGGCAAATGTATTTGAAAATTATTTTGCTACTATGCCGGTATCCTTAACTTGTGCTTTGGGTTCTTTCGCGTACATTGCAGAATAATTACTTAAAAATAATGTTCCTGAATGATTAGCTTAGTTTAATTTATTACAAATGAATTTGAATTAATAAAAACTTTCAGTCATTAAATATGAAGAACACTATTGATCTGTATATCTGTGACGATAATTAAATTCATTAATTGATATTATAGCACCGGAGTTAGTAACTTGTCCAAGGCATTTTATTGTGTCAAGCATGATAGATTAGTCAGGAAACTACACCACTATGGTATAAGGACAATCTTCTTATTTCATATTTATGTAATAGGATTCAAAGAATAGGCGTGAACGGAAAGCAATCTCATGGACCACCGATAACAATTGCGGTGCCGCAGGCCTTAATTTTGGGTTTAAATTTTTTTCTCATTTACAGTAGACTTACCTCACCTAGTAATGAACAGCAACGAGATAGCATTGTTTGCAGATGATATTTCTTTAATATTTAAAGTAAATCGCCAACAATTAGTACTTATCGAAGTGAGCAATGGTGTCTCAAAAATGCTGCATTAGTTTAGTATTAATAATGTTTAAGTAATAAAACTAAATGTATTAGATTTATAATGAAAAATGTGAAACAAGATAAATAACATTAAAAAAATGTGGAATTAAAAATGGTTGATAAAGCTGTCATTCTTGGTATAACGTTGGATTCTAAATTACAATGCGATCCACATATAGAAATAAAAGAATAGTAGATTCAGTTCCGCAGTGTACACTAATTAATTGACGTTGATACCGCGACATTAGCTTATTTCAAAAAAGCGTACTATTGCCTGGATGATTATTTAAAGGATGAAACGCTTGAAAATAAATTGCTCTTTTTAAATAGTGCAGTCATTATTTTTATATTTTGTAAGTATGATCACAAAAAAAACGTGAACCCCACTGAGTTTCTTATTAGGTTTTCTCAGAGGAAAGCGCATTGTGAACTGACAGTAATTGAAATATGACGATTAAAAGTCATTGTACAGATCCTATTTAATAAAGAGAATTTGAATTCTGGATTCAGTTTTTCCTCCGATATATACTGGCGCCTACCTATTAATCGAAATACTGTTTTATAAATAGTTTTTGATACCTATTTTCTGTATTTTATTAAAACCATTCTATTATTACCTTAAAATTGCACATTTTTCATACTTGATTAATTTTCGCTCGGTGTAAATGTACGAATCAAGTTCGTGATTTCACCAGGCGATAATATGCATGCCTTTTAAGTATTTTCGTTAAAATATTTCCCGCTAATTTTGAATTTACAATTGCCTAATTTCCGAATCCAAGTATCAAAACAATTGACAGAATTTGGATTGATGCGACTATTTAGTTATAACGTTATTTTGAATCTGTCAGGTCGCGCACAAAATTAAATCTCTCCAAGGAAAACGTTCATGCTAAATTTTTTTACAAATTTCGAAGAGGATTAACTTGGATTAAATGTTTCGATGGGGTAAGATCTGTGTTTTATGATGAAGCTTCTTCTCTGCGGATTGTCAAACGCTAGTAGTTAGCGTGGAAATACTAGTTTTTGTAACAAATCTCGTGAAACACGTCCAAAATCCGCCTTTACTGAAGATAAAATCGTTACTGTGAGACAACTGATACTTAAAGATCGTCATGTGACATATCGGGAGATAGAAGCGTTAATAAGCATCTCAGGGACAACCAAAGATCTTGCATGACGAACTTGGTGTGAGAAAGCTAGTTTGAGAATGGATCCCGCATTTGCTTTCCGGTGACCATAAGGCGGTTCGCGCCAGATGGTGTACGAAAATTGGTCAAAGATTCAAACGAGAAGAGTCAAATCACGTCTACGACATTATCAGTGGTGACGAATATTAGATTTATGCCTGCGACCTTGATACCAAACAGCAATCCACAACCTGGGTCTTTCGAGATAGCCAAAACCGACTAAAGTTGTTCGCTTTTGAAGCACTTCGAAGAAGACGGTGACTACGTTCGTTACGAAATCCGATCACGTTGCAACAATTGCGCTTGAAGATCATTGAATGGTTAATGCAGAGTGGTATACCAGTTTGTTTGCCACAAGTCATCACCGAAGTTCGGAAATATAACAGAAAGCGACGCAACATCCTGCACCATGCATACAACGCAAGCTCACATACCGCTGGTAGAACAATTGATTATTTGAAGCAGGAAAACATAGAAATTGTTAACCATCTCCTATACAGTCTAAAACCTAAACCCTATCGATTCCTTTACATTTCTTAAAATTAAGAAAACTCTACGTGGGCAAAAGTTCCAGTCCGCTAAAGAAGCAGTCGACGCTTTCAAGTTGGTCATTTTGAACATACCGATGTTTGAGTGGAATAAGTATTTTAATAACTGGTTCGAGCGAATGGAAAAATGTATTCAACTTCGAGATGAATACTTGAAAAGCAATAAATACTTTAAGGTTCTAGTTGTGTTATTTACTTCAATACTATGGCAAAATTCGATACAACAAGTAATAGGCAGCCCTTGTAGTGTTTCAAAACTGTCGCGATGCTACTCACACAATCCCTGGCGTCAACGGCTACGCCCGCGTCCAGCAGTTCTCGCATGACGTGCACATGTCCGGCGCGGGCGGCGAATGCGAGCGGCGTCCAGCCGTCAGCGTCCGCGGCGCAAACGTCTGCGCCACCCGCCACCAGCGCGCGCACCGCCGCCGTGCGCCCGCTCTCCGCGGCGCACATGAGGGCAGTCGTCCCATTCTGATATCGGTACAATGTGTTATACTCACCGTAAACACTGACTGTTGCCGGTAAAACGAAAATATAGCATTCTCCTCACATTCTTATCGTATATATTTTGATTATAATAATGCCTAAATTACAAACATATTTTGATATGAAGATTTTAAAGCGATTCTATTTCTATAAAAAATCATTTTAAATAATACTAAGACGTATTTAACCTGAAACTAATGCACTGCACTATGTTACCCATTTTCAAATGGTGACCTAATATTGATTGGTAAATTTTCCTCATATTTTATAAATACACTTTAAAAATAACACTTATACATGTGCTGCAATTAATTAACATGATTATATTATTGCCCAGTAAATAATTTATGTTTTTATAATATTTCAGAAAAAAACTTAGTTGGATTTAAAATCTCAAGGTGTTGAGAAGGGCTTCATGGAACATGCTGTAATCGTAAAGGCTTATGACACCTGACAAAAACAAAATTTTATTAGTGCTCTAAAAATGTATCTCATTGCTATAGATTGTGCGTATCATCATGTGGCATGTGGCAACAGGTGAATGAATCGCTTTGATACATTCACATCAACTTACTAACCAACATTAATAATGAATACAAACCACAATTATTATTACAAAAAACACAGGGAATTTAAAACATATGCATGCATTAATATACTATGTGACTATATTTACAAGATTATAATGTATAGTAGGAAAACAATATTAATAAGCTTATTAACTGGGTACCGCATTGTTTACGTTCAAGTTATCAAAACACGTGTAGCAAACATTGAGGAAATCTACGAGACAAATACTATATAGAGTAAATCAATATTTTTCCTACGAAATATATTTGGCTTAATTGTGCGTGAAATATACTGTGAGGTATATTCTACATCGAGAATATTTACCAATAGGAATAATCGATTTTTTACGATAATGTTTAAGAAGTAGACATTTATATATGATCGCTACGATACTAATGACAAATGGCGTCAGTACAGAGCAAGAAGCCTAAACAGATTTACATAGTAAAAGTTACATTATTATGCATTTTTTTAATTACACTTTGTACCTTCGTCGCCGTAGTTAGATATACTAATTACGTTGCATTAACCATTTAACTGTCGTGATAAGTTTCAATTTTTTATTATTTAATGTAGATAATATATATATATATATAATTTTATCATTTATCTTTCATACGTACTTTAACCACTGATAAGACTTATGTAATGAAATATATCATATTAGTATCTTTAGTTACCATATAGGCAGTATGTCTTTCCTATTCTTAAAGTGAAATAAAGAAATACGTTATTATAAATGTGAAACACCTAATTGAAATTTGAATTAAATAACCTTTACAAGAATGTATATAAAACTATTTCAAACAAAAACTTTTTATACTTTTTTCTTGCGCGCACTGTAGTGTGGATGTAATTTTGTATAGGTTATGCGCATTTGAAAAACGAAAACGTTTTGTTTTATGGGTCTTATTTATACATTTTATTTAATTAAACATTTCATAAAAAAACACTGTCCAAAAAGAATTTATGGTCGTGTTTGGAAAGGATAACTAGTAGGTATTATGAAAACTAGATCTAGCATTTATTGTAAATTAAAACAATTACGCGTTTACCTTTAATAGGTGGTTATATACATTCCAACTTGTATCTACATCCCACAGTTCCATATATTTTACAATTCTTCTGAAACCTACCTGGTGTCTTATTTTGTATGTATTATATTCTTATACGGTTAATTTAAAACCAATAATCAGTGTATTATCTCATTATAATTTAAATAGAATGTTTTTCTTACATTAATTGCAAAATTTTTATTATAAAATATTCTATATAATTTAACATTTTTTGGTTACAAAGTTTGATTAGTAAGGCATATATACTCATTTTATTTTGTAATTATTTATTTGAAGTTTTGTTGACTTTTTTAATAGGATTTTTCATTATTTAACTCCTCATCTGCAGTATTTTATAATGTAATAAAATTGTACTTAATCTTGATAAAGTAATAATAAGAAAAAACAAAACCAGAATTGTAACGAGTATTAGAAGGACTGTGGTTCTTTTTACTTGTACCCTAAATTAGGGCTTTATTTTCTCTCACTATTTGTATTAGACTGTAGCCAATGTCCTTGTGATGGGTTTATGTTAATTTATAATAAATATTATTATTTTAAGAACTCTCGTTTTGCTTCATGTAATAATTCAATATTATCTTTATGAATAGTCCCCAACTTAATCTATCATAAATAAAACAAAATTAATTTGCTAATTTTCAATTTGTTTAATCGCAAATACGAATAAAATTCAATCTCGACGCGTTTCGCCAGTACACATGGCATCCTCAGATGTTACGGGTCTGCGGCGGTTTCTTATATCCCTATATTCTCACCGCTAGTCAACTCATTGTCTAATTATCAAAAAATGTTTTTAAACAATTTATTGTACAACAAAACAAATAAATACCAAAAAAAATATATGAAAACATCATTTATTTCAGTTTAAACAGATTCCAAAAATATACATTAATCGATCAGTCAATTCAATATAATATCACAGCGACGTGCTTAAAATAACCACAATAATATTTAATTCAATAAGATGTACGCAAATTACTGTATTTGGCATATGACATGACTAAACTATATTTTTATGCGTTTTACAAGAAGCTAACTTATACATGAGTATTGAGATCTAATTTACCTTGAAACTTTAGACAATAATAAGTCATCTTACGAGATTGCGGAGCTCGGTCATGGCCGCCTGCGAAACAGACGTTTTCTTTTTTTCCGTCTTGTACCTTCAAACCGGAATTAAATATTAAAGAAAAAAAAACATTTAAATAGGTCGGCGAATGAATGTATTCTAAGAATAAAAAATAAAAAGAACTTATCAGTAAATTGCACTTCATGATGAACAGATATTTAAAACACTCCCAAAACAAGTAAAATGTCTGACAAGTAAAATTAGAAAATAACTCATGATTGCAGCAAGTGACTATCCTTTTACAAATATAATAAAGAAAGAAGACAATTTCTGCCCATCTTACAAAACATCGTAGACGTGTACGCGTTTATTTTATAGCACTCCTTTTATTATGGGGAGTGGGGGAGGGGGTTATTTACGCTCGATACCTGTTTAAAAAATCGTGCGCGACGTCTGGCCTGTAAGTAGCCATGTCCCTCAAGTATGCCTGGTCATTGGTGATCGCGCGTCGATACGCCAGCTCGCGCCACGCTTCGCCACCGCGACCCGCCAGTAACACCAAGCCTTCCATGAAACTGAGTACCAATCGATGATTATGATGATGAGACCCAATCGATGTTTTTTTTGTTTTTAATCTTTGTTGGAAGATAATATGATCCTCCCTTATCGTGGCATAACAATATCCAAAATTTAATCTTCATAATTTCATCTGAAGACCTTATTAACGGTTGTTACTTTTAGATAAATTTCTGATAAATTAATAGATGTGACAGTATTTAATAAGTACCAACTAAATTAATCACTAAATTAAAAAAAAAATCAAAACGTTGGTGTGCAATTACGACTACATAGTGAAATAAAATATTAAAACCTCACCTCAAATAATCGCTAACGAGGTTATACATCTGTTCGAGCGTCCTATTAAGTATCAATCTTGTTGGTGAGGCATTCAACAGTGACATTTGCAGCGCTATCTGTTGCGCGAGAGCAGCCATCTCGCCCGCGAACCCGGTGCAACCGCCCTGCAAGTACAGCTCGGCCCCGTCGACACAGTGGTTAAGCGCCGTCTCCAGCAGCGTCCGCGTCGATACATTGTCGTGGATCATGACCCATACCGGTTGGACGGCCTTCTTCGAAGTCGCCTTCGCTTCATCTACCGCTATCCTTTCCAAGTCCTGTATGAGATTTAGAGCCTGTTTCCTCTTCACGCTCGCTGCCTCCGCGTACATGTTGAAATGAAGCGCTACCATTATGTAGGTGTCGGTGTCGCCCGGGCAGTGCGTTTTCAGGAAATCGAGTAAGCCGTGCTTGAATTCGGCGATCTTGTCCGCCTGCTGACCGAGCATGTAGTCGAATTGCCCGAGCAGAAATTCAAATTGATGATTGTCTCGTAAAGCCTGAAATTAGAGGCGATTCAAGTATCGATCAAAATATAACACACTCTTGCTTTATATATAAAACACCAATAACCAACTATATAAAACACCCATAAAAGTAATTTAACAATTTTATCAAGGATGGAACAATCTATCGAAGTATTAAGTATATCACTAGTGTTTGTACATTAAGATTTAAGTAAATAGAAAATTGTTTACACCATCTTAAACGGCACTAATATAAGTTGCTATAATCTATGTTTTAATTTATAAAAGAAAAACAGTTCATCCATTATGTGCATATTTTGCGTAGAGTACCATGTGTCGTGTGAAAAGAAATAGTTATTTGGGTATATGTTACGAAAACATTAAATGATATTCATCGTTTATACGTGCGACACTCAGAAAGTTTTGCGACACTGAAAAAAATGTTCTATAGGTCAATATATTTTATTAGATCTTTTGAAAATACTCTCCACCAGCCTCTTTACAAATTTTCATGCGTCTGAACCAGTTTTCGATAAACTTTTTCCAGTCCACCTCGTTTACAGCCTGCTCGAACGCTGTGAGCTCATCATCCAGTGACGTAAATTTTATCACTTTGAACAGATTTTTTTTTTTTGGAAATAAGTAAAAGGCACACGGTAATAGGTCAGGACTATAAGTAGGTTGACTCAGAATTTTAACCGGTGTGCTGTCTAGGAAGTCTCCCGTTTTTATTGCGGTGTGGGCGTGCGCATTGTCGTGGTGGAGCAGTAGCCCGAGGAGCCCTGTTTGGTCGCTTGTTGCTCACAACAGAGAAAACTTCTGCCAAACTTTTACTACAATGCCATTAAACATTATTGCTTCTTTGGTTTCATAAAGGAATTGACATCAAGTAGCCAGCCAAATTGAAAAAGGTCGCAATCAAAATCTTCCCCCCGCTTCGAGGTCGGTTTACTCTTGCTAGGCCTTGATTCCTTTTGAAACTCCCAAACCGTCGACAGGCGCTTCGTTTCTGGATCGTATAGATAAATCCAAGATTCATCACCTGTAACGATGTCGTAAACACACCGAGACGAATCTGCTTCAAATTTGTCTATCATATCATGGCACCATTCCACACTTGCCTGCTACTGAACATCGGTGAGG
>DWQX01002368.1:0-22145 GCA_018245475.1 Pharmacophagus antenor | reverse complement strand
GAGAAACATCCCCAGACCATAATAGAGCCTCCACCATGTTTGACTGTTGGCACTACACAGTCTGGCAACATCTTTTCGAACCCGCCTAACTACCACCCGCAATGTAAACTTGCCGCTATTACAGCATTACTGTATTCCAGCAGTCATACGTGTGAGTAAGAAGTATTTTGGGCGAGTATGCTTCACATAGCTACAACCTAATTGTCCAAGTGACAAGTGCTAGCTTATTATAGATAAAAAAAAACTGTTAGCATGATAACATTCTTTGACGATTATTGATTCGCATTACTTGACATAGCCTTTCGAATATGTAAACTGAAGTGGCAATTGGTATGATATGTCTGTCGTAGAAGTGACCACCGATGGAGTAGACGTATCTAAGAATGGAGACCGCGTTTAAACAAACTTAGCGCGAGACCCAAAGCGTAAGTTGTATTAAATGTTGGTAACACTGCATTGTTATTTGGCTATCTGAGGACTCACCTCTATGCCCTCCTAGGAGTGCGGAGTGCGAAACACAAGCGAAGTGTTAGGACAGACGCAAGATATAGGCAAAACAATTATAAGTGCCATGCTTAATTTAAATATTATAAAATATTGCATTCTAACTTTTTCTATAAAGTGCAAGTCAAATTTTAAATGTTATGTCTTATTGATAAAACATAAGGATAATATTTAATAATTTTTTTTGGTTGTCTCAATAATATTATTATTTCTGTAAGAAAATATAATTTTGTATATTGCTTTAAGAATTAGTAAATGATGGCAGAAAAAAGTTATACAGTTGAATTATTAACTATAATGTGATATTGAATGAGTGTTAGTGAAAATTGATATGGATGAAATGACAATTTATGTTTTGAACTTTTTATACAAGAAATTTATACGACTGTTTCTATAAGAATTTATACAGAAATGAATATATATAAAGATTTTTACAGGTAACGTTAGTGTGTGAGAGCAAAAATGAAGCTAAAAATATCAGAATACGGAGATACGAAATACTAAAAAGTTGAAAATGATCGACGATTTAAAAAGCATTCATGCAAAGAATGTAGGACTAAAGTAAAAATTATTATAATAATATGCTCAATCATAAATATTCAAAATAAGAAACAAAATAATCGAATTTGTTTACCGTTTTCAAAATAAATGAATATAGTTTATTATAACATTTTGTTTTCTAAAACGCTGATTGTAAAGATAAAATAATTTTTCTATTATAGTTTTAAATCATTTTCGTACTTAGCAAACGTGTCAATGAAAGAAAAAGGGTATTTTTAACTATTACATGCTAAAGGCAAAGGCACTAGAACCAATACAGTCAAAATATTGTATTTTTTATGCTGCTGTAATTTTTGAACACATTCTTAAATTATAATGTCAAAATGATCACAAAATAACCTAACACAATGAGATTGATATTAATATTTGTTTCTGTTATCGACATAAGCAAAAAAATTTAATACTTGATAATACGGCAAGGTTAGTGAAAATGTGTGAGGTCCTGCTGATCATAACTGCGATGTAATAAAATAGCTTACCTTGAATACTTGTCTACATAAAAAGTTTTCTTTGACCGGTAGCAATCTGTAAATTTATGTAATTTTTTTTATGAAAAATTCAGGTATTTATTATTATAGTGTTTGAGTAACTTATGGTTTGTTATGAAAATAATATGAATGAGTATATAATTCCTTTGAAATATTTTAGGTCCGGTATTGGTGTCATAGACGTAATTTTATGTACAGGACCGGTACAAAGAAAAGATTTAAGTTCAAAATTATCTCATCGTTTAAGTTAAGATATTTTGATGATATTAAAACTGGATTCGCAAATTGATTTGATTTTACCTTGAAGTCGCAGGCGTATTAAAGTATTTGAAACTGTATGTATATTGTAAACATTCTAGAGTTATCGGTTATTGGTGATTATTGACTTGAATACATAAATTAAATTGTAATAGTGTTATTTATGATTGCAATGTACCGATCGATTAAATATCGATTGATTTTAGTTTGTCCGTATGATTTCAATATGACCGAGCAGCGCCGGCATCCCTCAGGTTAAAAAAAACTTTCAAAAAATTTCTTCCAACAAATTTCATACACACAATTTAAAGGAAGTCCGAAGTAATTATTCACATAAAATAATTAATGTAAGTCGTATGCTATATCTGCTTGCTATCATTAGCACATTACTGTTTTGGGCAAGGACGCTTCCCTATTATGCGACTCATTATTATATAAAATCAAAACAGTTGCGGCTAACCCACTATTGATAAAAAAAAAAACTATATAAAACATTTGCAAACAATTATATTAATTTAAATAATGAAAAAGAACTTTACTAACTTTGCCATCTCGGAAAGTTGTAATCTGCCATCCTTGTTGGAGTCAAAGACTTGGAGCTGGAAATTGCAATTAATAAGAGATTAAACTATTATTAAATATTCTAGTGCGGACGATAACTGTGCCCCCCTTCATTCTCGACTGACATTCCAATCGTTAGTTCCCAACAATTGGTAGTTAAATTTTCAATTACTAATTTTTTGCATAAAATACCGATCCAGAAAGTTCTATAATTTTCATAAATAACCTCAACGAATAATATTAATCAGATAGAAAATAAATAATTTTATGTCAAATTTTAAAAATTCGTTATTGTTGATATATGAGGAAAACTATAACATTTTTTAATTTTCTTAAGTTGCTCTCGTTAAAACTTTTTATGTAATTAAATTTACATATAATTACAGTTTATATGAATGAAAATAAAATTTGTGTGTTCTCTATACATGAAAAGTAATAATAATATTACGTCAATATATATTTTTGTAGATACTGCAAATAAAGACGTATATATTTTTCATAAAATAGAGTATAATTCTTCATCATGACCGCAATTTTGAGTCATAATTAAATGTAACGTAAAACTTTATGATGTGCCATCTATTATGTGTGGTCGTAATTTCAATTTTCACGTTGCTTATTAATATTACTTACTGGCTCTCACCCGCCCGCTTCATTGCGCATGGTATTTTCTTATATTTATTATTAAAATGAATTTCTTTCATTTTAATAAGTATATGTACTATTGCATGTACCAATGTTCGAGTCCATCGACTCGTAGAATAAAAAGTTTCATTGATATTTTAACCCCTTCTTTTTGCCTCCTTAGTGATAAATATTATAAAAAATAACTCTTTCTTAATTATCACAAGGAACACATCTTCTAAAATTCAAGTATCTAGGTCCAACGGTTCAGGTGCGTTGAGGTATAGGCCTGCCAGGACTAAGAATTCTTTAAGTATAGATCACCTATGATTGCAGGTCACTTACCATTGTGTCAGTATATTCGATAAGTTTATCCTCCGACACATCATTGATCTTCTTCGCCTCCTTCAATAGATCGCGAAGAAAATTCTAGAGAATGCAGTTTCATTAAATTTATATCGTTATTTTGGTATGCATACTTGAATACTTAATTGAAAATTTAATTTTACCTTCAGTTCATCAGCTTCGATGTACCCACTGCCATCCGTGTCGTATTCACGCCAAATCTATGGAAATTATTTGTCATTAAATATTGACAAAGGAATATAAATATTACTTTAAAATAAAGTGGTGCCAACTAACCTTCATAAACTCCACGCTAGATTCCAACGGATTGTCAAATCTAAACAGCAGTAAAAAGTTTTCCTCCATGGGCAGCAACTGAGCTAGCTATTTGAAAAATGAAAAGGCGATACATAGATTGTAAGTATCATTACACAAAAACAATCTTTTATTATGGAAATAATGAAGAACTAGATTATAAAACCAAAAGATAGAGCAGGAAAACTAATTGAGTAAAATCAATTTTAATGATAGGAAATGAACATTCAACTTTACATACAAAAAACATTTACATTTTACATTATATAATGAAAGACATTTTTGCATACAGTCATTTAAGCGTTGAAACAAATACGCCACATTTGCCATGATCACCTTTGTATTTCTGTCTTTTATCATCAAGTTCAAATCGATCTTTTTAATACTGATTTCAAAACAGTATATAAACCCAATTTTATTTTACCTCTCGTATATCAATTTTGCCATCCTGGTTGTCATCGTAAGCTTCCATAAAGCAGGCTTTCAGTTCGACGAGCATAGCATCCGATACTGCCTGTAGACATATATATGAAAAAAAAACAGACAATTATAAATAGACAATGAGATTGTATCTGTGTGTGTGTAGCTAACGTAAAATAAAGGTGAATTGGAAGTATTCCGGTAAAATGCTCAAATTTGCTAACTGAAAATTACTATGTAAATTGTAAACGTAAACTATTAATTTAAAGTATACTAAAATGAATAACAAAGAATTGTAAAAATAAATATATAGTTGAATTCGCTTTTTTCTCATAATAATATCTTTGTAAGGTAATCGGCGCATGTTCAGCGTGCACAGACACATTAATGTATATTCAAATACGTTGTTACCACAAACAAATGATGAAACACGCTTCTGAATTGTAAGAAATATTTCTGATTTATTGCCTACGTCTATGTTACTAACACATGATCAGTAAAATCAGAACTTAATGCAAAATTAATTAACAAAAAATAATTTTCCAATCATTTACACTCATTAGAGTATTCACGACTTATTGTATTTACTATTTTTATCATATTATATTTGCTGATATTGAGTTCACTAAATTAATATAGAAAATAGAGTTCAATGAGATTGAAATTAATTAGAAACACAAAATGGTTATCACGAGTTCCACATATATATTTATATTTTCCCGAGACTGTTTGATATGGTTTTGATTGGTATAAGAGCGGGTTCGAATTTGTGATAATTAATAATTTTCTAAAATTTTGCGTTTCTGAATGTCGTAATATGTTTAATTAAAGAGTATAGCCATATACCTATAGGAGAATGACATTTTTTTGAGTAAAAAGTGGCAGGCAGTGTAAATTAAAACAAAGGTTTTTAAGAACAAAGCAACAACTTCATCTTTAAAACTACATAAAACAAAAATTTCAACAATCATGGAATTGTAATAGTTTTTCTTAGTTAAATTTCTTTTCGTTGCTATAAATGTTACAATTACTATTATTATTAAATATAGTTAGTCCTTTCTTTAACCGCATTTAAATTTACTAATAAAAAGTAAACTGATTAGTATTTATACACTTGTAGTATGTATTTATGATAAATATCGTAAACCTATAATAAATATTTGAATATTTAAAAAATCCTACCGATATAAATAGTTCATACATTTTTCAAAGATTGGTGCTTAAACAATTTGCGATATTTAAACTAACACGACTAGTATTGCAAGTTCTTCTTTTAAGTTCACGACGTGTGTAGTCTGTGTACATTTCTCTATAGGTACGTAAAATGTTCGTGCGCGCAGTAATTTTTTTTACACAAACGGAACTGACACCGTGCCGTCAGTCATGTTCCCTAGGTTTTATTTTAAAAAAGAATTTGAATCCACCCATATTTTTATTAAACATACATTCTTTTGCCAAAAAATAAAACTTAAGTTTTATACTAAACCTCTTTATAAATTTTCATAATGTTATCAAATTTTCTATAGGTTATGGACTAAGACATGGTCCCGATTTTACCTGTTAAACGATTTCATAATACGAGTATATTATATAATGAAGAATTGGCGTTTTAATGAAAGCGATGTTATTAAGAATAACGATAAATTGGAATTAGGAATGATTTTTTTATTATCAGTTTAGATTTTTTTACATATCTAAGAGATATACGAGAAAGTATATCTATTAAAGGGATATTTGGACGAAAACAAATGTTAACTTGTACAATCTTGCTAAACTTTAAGTTTCATATACTTACGTATTATCACATTTTCAAAACGGCATCGAAAATATCATTGATTACTAGAACTAAAAAACAGCAATTGTTTCTTGTAACTATGGCCAACGAACAGACTAGACTAAACATTTGGAGATGGACTTGCGATTTTTTTTATAATTTTTAAATTCATATGCACCCGTGATTTTATAAATAAAATATCATTCCTTATATCCATTGGAAATTATTTGTATATAAGTATAAATAATAATGATGGTGGATGAGAGTATTTGTTATGCCTATTATCTCTGTGCTAAGTACTTCACAATTGTTCTACCTTGAAGTCGATTATTTATTTACCTCTCTAAAGTCTGGTTGGATGAAACAATGTGCCAAGTTCACCTTAGTAAAATTTTGTTTTCACATTATTCGGTGTATTTATGTGTATCATTTGACGGATCATTCATTCATTCATTAGTTCTTTAATTAATTATTTAATTCTATCAATCAATCGTTTGTTGTTTAAATGTAGCGTTAAATGTAAGTCGGCCAAGTTGTGGCAGACCAGCGATCGGTTGCAATCACAATTGGTCGTGATTGAACAATACAAACTGCCCGAGAACGGAATATATTAAACCTTTGTTTCGCAAACCTTCAATCCATCTCGTATCGGAGAGGCTCGTTAAAGTTAAGACTGAATGTCAGAGTTAATTTATGTGAATATTTAAACCAGTTATGAACTCATGAGAACTTTTTGAAAGTTTGCACTATAGTATTTTTACATATATATTCACAATTTTTACGATTTTGTCACAAAAAAGCAGTTAATAGTATCTGGACATCGTTATTAATTGTTTAGTATTTTGTCCCATAGTAAAATTTATTTAACCTTAGCAGGAACGCAAAATTATATCTTTTTTTTATGTATTTATTTATTTAGACATTTGTACAAACTCCGCATACGTACTACTACGCATTCCAATTACAGATGAGCACATTTTTTTTATTTAAAAAAGTATTTATGTGCAACAACTGGCATAACACACGTATAACATTTGCGATGTAATTTGATTTGTTAACATACATTTAGATTGAAAAAGTAAATCTCAATTTATATTGTAAGTAATAGTAAAGGTTTTTCAAATTTAACACATTTATTTTTATTTATTATATGACCATGCGTACTTTTAACACGGAGGTTCGACATAAAAATTACTCTGAATCCGTGGAGCATAAGTTAACAGTTTGACTTTTATTAACACAGATTTTCAATACAGCCTAGCTAGCTACCATCATTAATATCAATCTGCCGCCATAACAGCGTAACTGTGTTCTGAAAGTCATACATGTGAGAGTCCGAAATATTCTGGGTGAATACGTTTCACCATCAAAGACCTCTTTGTCATTTAATATCAAGTGTAATCTAGGTCGAGACTTAACTCATAACCGATAAAATAAAATCCTTAATCCTGTTAATAAAAGATGGAAATGATCGGTTTTAAATTATTAATCCCTGTTCTAGTAAGTGGTAATACCTGTGAATGGATCGGTGTGAATTCAAAATTATATCATTGAGACAAAAGTTTTGGCAATGCAGCCGCGTTCGAAAATGACAAAAGGCAGCTATGACCACCTATTTTAAATGTCCAAGGCCTCAGTGATTATAAACAATCGTGTGAAAGAATTCCTCATTTCTATTTTGACTGGTCCGTTTTTTTAAGCTAGTAATCCTATCTCTTACACCACGTGTCATTAATCAACTCGCATATCGTTACGCAACCTACCATGTTTAATAACATTTTAGTTGTGCACACGCATCTGACTGTCTGATCGATAGGGTCTGTTCCCAAACTACGACAACACGTAGTAACTGAATATAAGAGTTAAACGAGCCCCGTAAGTAGCCTCCGAAGGCTCCCTTTAGCCACCCCTGTCCTCACGGCTTTGGTCTGTTATGATAACCTGAATTCACTAACACAATCGCCGAAGCGATAACTCAACATGTTTCTGATAGTTCTTCGTATGAACATAACATATTATAAAAGTAAGCAATATACGAGTAGTATATATAATATAGTATAAACAGTAAGACAGTGGACTTGCTGGTACAGTTTCTCACAGTACACGGAGCTCTCTGACGTCTATTCGCTCCGCGACCGCCGACTAGAGTGCGCCAGCGAACGAGTAATGGATCATTCTCTGTTCTAAATTGATTCATTCCAAGTCATTCGATTTCAATTTCGATGTTTTGGAAAACGAAATAAATGCTCGTTTATAATTTTTATTCGCGTGATTTCGCGACGTCGTTGGTAACGTATTCTATTCCTACCTAGGATAAACATTTGTATTACATGTTGAAACATAACTTTTAATATATTTAGCTATTAGCACTATAGTTTAAATTTTCACCGATATTATAACGATGTTAGCAATGAAAAATTGGTATACGTTAACCACATTTTTAACTGTTAGCTGCGTGCAGGTCATATTCATCGGCGGCCCCATGGCGTTTAAAGTGCTAATGTGCGAGTTCTATAATTAACCTGTTAATGGTGGAATTTCTTTTTAAAATATCACAGAATGCAGAATTAAAAGCAAGCAATGATGAGTTTTCACGTTAAATACAGTGTAAAGAATACTGTAATAAATTTTATTAAATATGTAAAATTTCTAAATACATGTCGATGGAAGTGTTTTTAACCATGAATATGCGCTTCAACTGTTTCTCAGTACAAATTTAAACTAATACACGTAAGTTTACATTTGACAAGTCGAACGCATTTAACTGGTTAAATTTTACTGATAGTCTAATATTTTATTATGTAAAATGAAAACAAAAAAATTAGTTGGTTCTACGTAAACCGAAAATAGTGTCAAAGTAATGTTTTAAGCGTAAATCGCTGGGATATATGTCGCGTGAAATTGGCACCGCGCCAAGCGACGAGGGCAAGCGGCGCGGCCACGCGTGGCGACGCTCTATGACGCTTTCAATCGTTGCGACAAATTCACATCGAATTTCGCTCCAATATAGGTCCGTTACTGAAATTTATGGACGTGTTATTAACTTTGTAATTTATTTAAATTACCTCCCAGACTATGTTACGTTTTAATTAGATATGTGTTACATCCGACAGCATACACATACCGTCGGTTTTCAAAAACAACTACACATTTGGTTTTGGTGTCGTTAATATTGAATTTCATCATCATCATTATCAGCCTGTGTCAGTCCACTGCTGGACATAGGCCTTCCCCAATGCCTTTCTTTTGGGGAGTTTATGCCATTAAGTTGCCACGCAGGCCATGCGGGTTGGCGATTATAGGATTTGATGGATAGAAATTTAAGAACATTGGGTGGGAATTTAGGGGGAGGGGATGTCCTATTTGAATGGATGTTTGGGGAAAAATAGTAACAGCTGTGGCCTACCATCATTCTGACTCCACTACTCTTTTGGCCTGGAAAACGAACCCGGGAGCTCCGCGGTACAAGGCAAGCGGGTAAACCACTGCGCCACGGCGGCAATCAAAGTCCACGTTATTGTAAAAAATCTGCGATATACACGCACACATTTAATAAATATTGTGAGAGACAGTGACAGTAAAGGCATGAGCTTCAGTTTAACCACAAGATTTAGTCCGAAAGGTGCTAGTTCTGTTGAATGCGTTCTTATAGGTCCAACCTAGGGTTTTGCGAGAAACACTTAATTGGTTTAAGAGTCTGGCATAACTCATATATCCCAGCAGCATAGGCATATCCAAATTTAATATATCCTCTCTAATTAAAAAACGAATGTTAAAGGGTGTTAGTAAATACCAACGTAACGCTTCTAGGGCGCAATACAGTGTGCTAATAATTAGAGGCGTGCCTGGAGGACAAGCCTGACCACTTATATACGTATCTATATAAAAAATATTAACACCTGAGGTGATATTTTAATTTTTTTATTAATAGTCGTGTTTAGGTCTTGTTCAAATTATTACTCATTAATTTTTGTGTACTATATTGATTAAATAGGGTATGTCGGATTTTCGGGCTTGTATGTGATTATTGCCACTGCTAATAATACTGCACGTAGAACTGGGCCAGTATCTAATTATTGTTTTTTAATTTAATTTGGTAATGTGATGCCGAGTATTAAATCTCTAATAACACTGCATTATTATGTATAAAAAAATAATGAATCTAAGACATTTTTCACAAATAGTACTCTGACCTGTAGTGTAGGTTGTCAAACTGATATACATACAAAGATATTTTAAATACATACATCGTTTTATATTAACTATAAGACATCATATACAGATATTCATGAGCGGGAATCGTACCCGTGGCACCTGGCGCATAGGGTTAATATCGCTACATCAATGGGTTAATGAAACGAACATAAATGGAATACATCCTTTGTCATCAGGTAATATTCTTCTCTGTATTTTCATTTTACATATTAGTTGGGAAAAAAGTTCCTTCGCAATTTATATAAAAATTCAAAAGGTTTTTTTATAAAGTTTGTTTACATTTGACTAAAGTATGTAGGTACTATTTTGTTGGATTGGATTGGCTTCTGATAAAAAACAGTGACAAGTTGTTTTGGCAGTCCTCTCGTGATGTCAACCTGACGCTGCCTAAGGAATTCTGCAGAGACTGAAAATCTGAAGGGCAGCACTATACGGCGGATGCATTAACACCTTCTAGCCAAACTCGTAATTTTTGCTGAGTGGCTAAAGATGTGTGTGGTCTGGCGTTATCATGGTGAAAAATCACACCCCTTCTGTTGGTTAGTTCCGGCCGCTTTTTCTTAAGTTTTTGCTTTAATCTCTTCAGTTGTTCGCAATATAGTTCAGAATCGATGGTCCTGTCTGGTGATAACAGCTCATAATGAATAATGCCCTTCAAATCCCACCATACACACAGCATCTCTTTGTTGCGAGTTAACCCGGTTTGTGAAGCCTGACCGGCCTTTGACCACGGTCTTTTTCGCACTTTCTTGTTGTACGTGATCCACTTTATCATCCGTTATCAGTTTCTTCAAAAATGGTTCAGTTTCATTATGTCGTAATGAAGAATCACAAATGAGTACACGGTTCTTTAGGTTTCTTTCAGTGAGCTCATCAGGCACCCAAATATCGAGCTTTTTCGTGTACCCAGCTTTTTTCAAACGGCCAAAACCGTTTTGTGGTCAATTTCCAGTTCTACATCGTAACTACTAATTTTACAAAAATAGCATCAATTTTATCCGTAACAGGGCGACCAGAGCGACGTGCATCTTTGATATCAAAATTTCCGGATTAAAAACGCTTAAACAAAATTTGCGCTACTTTCACAGATACTGCATGAGGTCCATTAACATCACAATTTTTTTTCCCGTCTTGTGTTGCATTTTTACATTGTTTGTAGTAAAATTTTAAGATGTATCGACTTTCTTCATTAGATTCACACATTTTAACAATTATAAAAACAAATGATAATCGCTTATTTTCCTAATTTGAATTTAGAATTGTTTTCTTTAAAATTAAAACTTTTTAATGATACCAAAACCAGCCAGATAGAAATTGTAGAGCGAAAAAGATTTTATTACAAGTTCATACATACTATATGCGAAAACACTTTTCCCCCAACCTATTTATATCTTAGTAAATAATTCTCGTATTTACTATATGATTTTATTCTAATAATATTACGTTGTACATTAAGAAACTAGAATATAAAAAGTAGAAGTAGTTGCTACTGTTTATATTTGCGCGAAGAACTTTTAAGACGAAGCTAATTGCTCATGTCTTATACATTAAACCAAGAGAAAAGTTCACATCCGTGAAAACCAACAGGAACTCTACCAGTTTTGAGGGCATCCGTCTGTAGGGGAAGCAACTTTGAGCGTTGGACGCTTGTCTTAACAGCCGTGGATTATTCATATTCGAAATTCAAATGTTATGAAAAATGTTTCTTTTTAAACGATTTTTTTTTGTACTTCGATTTCGTATTTTTTTTAAGAAATAATATTTGTCAACGTTGCCGGTATTTCTAATATTTAAGTTAAGGATCCCATTTCAACTTTTTGCAAATTAGTTATTTCTTATTTTTTCTTACATTACTCTAAATGCCTCCTTCACGTTTCTAAAGACGATGTTTACACACTAACGCAATGACAGCTGTAATAGGTGAGTTATTTATTGTGCGCATGTTGGAATACTGCAGACGTTAGTTGCGTAAGTATTCTCAAGTAAACATCATTTTTTTTAGAAGATAAATGAGACTACTGAAGTTTTGTGTTTACGGCTGTTATCATTATGAAAATATAATGTAATGTACTAAAGCTATGGTTATTTAGATTCTCGATCTGTGTTGTGTTCTCTTTAGGGAAAAAGAAAAAAATAACATATTAATTTAAATTAAGCTGCATGATTTCTGATCTTTGACCGTCTCGTATTAGGCGAATTAAACTTACAACAACAAAAAAGCCGTTATAGGTTATTAAAGGAGTTATACGGCGTTTTCAAATATTTTACATATATAATTGTGTTGTGTGTGAAAAAAGTGGTTAAATGTTTTTTTTAAATGAATAACAATATTAGAAATACAATATTCGAATATGCCACTAATAAAATACGTAGTACTGTTGGCAATTTTATATAGTTGGTACGGCCGTTTAATCTTTTTAACAGGATTCAAGCTATAGACTTTTTATAAAACGGTTTCTGTCGACAAGATCGGACTTCAAGGAAAATTCGTTCCACGAATTTAAATTGGAATTTTTACTGCGGTTAGTGCAACATTCACGGGGAGCAGAATAACTTGTCAATTTACTAGTTATTTACTACCTCGCAGTTAGCTCGCAACGAATTTCCACGTGTGTTAATGGCTTTAGAGGTGTTAACACAGCCGAGTTAAATGTTGGAAATTCTTCGTTTTCATGAAATAACATGTTTATGGCATGGCAACTTTTTACTGCTACCGTAGCGCTGTGGTTTTCCGCATATCTTGTAAATCGAACGTCCCAAGTTCGATAGGAGGGTCACATGAATTGTGGAGTTGGGCTTTTTCGAACCCACCTCCAATGGGAATATGGCGCGATTAAAGCAAGGCTGTATTGCGTGAACATGTGTACATGTGATAGAAGTGTTCGGGGGAGCAAGCTTCAACATGTACGGCCTCATTATCACTACAACATCAAGTGAAATTGAGGTTAGGCATAAGTTAGCCCATTACCAATAAAAAAAAAACAAAAGAAATTTTACAAAACAAAGTAAATTTAAACTCTCTAATTCGTATTTTTTTATTGTTATGATATATTGTCTGCAAATTACTGATGTTCACAAGATGTATTAAACTATTTCTTTTTAAATTGTCTACCCCTGGATTATACTCGTAAGCGCGAAGCAAGGCGAAAAGTTTAGCTTTTTGTACCAAAAATGTTTAACGTTTGATTTAATCTGAATTTAAAGACAATAATGAGATCCTATCGTTCTCATACAATTCTACTTGACATTAAGTTTTCCATATGTACATGATAAGAATTAAATATTTTCAAGAAATTAAATAATTAAGCTTATTTGCCATACTATAAGGTTAAAAGACATATACACGATTCTGAAATATAGATTGAGATACTAGAAGGACCTGTATTTTATTATTCCTAAATTAGTTTTTATATTATTATTCAAAACTCTTACTGTAACCGATCCCAAATAAATAATCATGAAAAGGTTAAAGTCAATTCTTACTTTTTCTTTTCTTTAATTATCATTTGAAAAAATCGTAATAATATTAAGTATCATCCTACTAAAAGTTTAAAAAAATGTATTTGACTTTGAGTAAATGAATAAAAAGTATTTTATCAACGATAGAAAATAACAAAAGTTATAAATATATATAGGAAGAGTGTGAACTAATAGTACGAATTGACAAATGTAAAATCAAAAAAGAAATATCAAAAAAAAGTATAAGTTTTATGATGTTACTATATTTTCATTGACCATAGACAAACAAGTACTCACTTAATAGTCTGTGGAGAAAACGAGTGACAGTAGTATGTGTATTTACAGAAATTTATTAGTTTTCGGGGCACGCCTCTACAAGGATAACTAATACTTCGTCTTATTCGAGATATATTTGTTTTAACAGCTTTATTAAATGGCAAAATAAGAGACAGCAACTTAAACTATCCCAAAAGAAAGCTACAACAGCTTTTACTTACTGTTGAGAGATTTCATCTTTGAGTTATTTTAATGTTATAACACAACATTGCAACATTAAAAAAAAAAGTTAAGGTACACGTTTAAATAATTACCGTTAACTACAATAGTCCCAAGAATAATTAAATTAAATAACTTTTTATGTACACAAATATTGCTTTTATATAAAAACTATAGACTATAGCCGAAGTTATCGAATTTAATTTCACATAAAAAGCTTGTATCGTCCTTTTTTAATGTTAATAAAATTAATATTCATAATTTTTTCCTTTTATTGATTTTTGAACATAATCTCATTTATGCTTATAGCTACGTCAAACCCTAATTTTAAAAAGACACACTACATTAAAGTCAGGACGTAAATTTGTTGATTAACATAACCTGCTCGTAAAATATCTTGCTGACAGTATCGGAAACCCTAAGCCATGTTTTTGAAGCTTATACATGGGTGTGTTTATTTTGTTTGTAAATTTGTGCACTACTCGCCGATTCATTTTGATGATATTAAACTACTGTTTATTCTACGAAACTTTTACGTTGAAACGATTACGTAATATTCCACCTTTAATTTTTTTTAGTTCATTAATTTACTTATGGGATTGATTGCAAAACATTATGTACATAAAGCGAACTGAATGGCAAACGGAAATCTAATTTTATAAACTCATAATAATGAATGAAGAAAGAGAAGAGAAATAATATAAGGCAAATTACGAAAGTTATTATTATAGTTTTAATGATATTTTATCATTTTAAAATACAGGACCTTACTAAAGTGCTATAATAAAATCTTTGAATAAGTAGCGTTTTTCAAGAAAAAAATTCTATGGTGTTAAAATGTCTAAATGGCACTTATGAATTCTTTCTTTAAGTTAAGATAGAAAAGTAACTTCAAATATTTGAAGAAAGCTTTGAAAGTTCTGTGAGAGTAGTACCTGTATTTATTGATATACATTCTAGTAACAATAAGATAAGATTCAATTTGCTTAATTTAAGGACCTTGGGTTTAATTTAATTACGTTTCGTAATAATAATATAACCAATATCTATTGTTTACTGTAATTAAAATAGTAAAATTAACTTATAACAGAAATAATGAAAATATTTTCCCCATTTTCATGTTTTCATTATTTACATCAAATATGCATTTAACGTGTTGACAAAATTTCTCTCTTATGTTATAATCTGTGGCGCTTGTTCAATTGGCACAGCGCCAAGTGACTGAGTGGTCCGATTGGTTGGCGTCATTCAGCGTCTACATTGCTGCAATTAGTTACCGCGAATTGTTAATCCGATAGTTTACCTTTGGCATTTGGTCGACCACAGTGGAAAAATGGTCAAAATATGTTATAAGACATTTTATACATTGTCCTTTGGACTTGACCTGGTAGCTTGTAGGATTTAGGGAGTTGTTAACTTACTCTAATGACAAATATCGAAATAGAATTAAGAACTTTGTGTTCTTGTACTCTGTGGATTTATTATGACACTGACGCAGGATTGTGTTATTAATCATCTAAAATGTTTCTTTCCATTTCATTCTTCCACTTCCATTTAATTACAACAGGTAACTGTTAAAAAATGCCAAGTAATATATATCTAGTTTTTTCTACTGTCAGATGAAAGTAATACTGGATTAAAAAGTTACCTAAATTTTCGGCATGAATATTTGAAGATAAATTTAAGTTATTCTAAGAATCGCTTAGACAAACTTTTGCAAAGGGCGCAAATTGAGTTTCTACCAAGTTTTGATGTTATTTTTAGACTAAATTAGTAATCCTACGCATTTTCGTTGAACACATTAATATTTATATTGAATCTTCGTTAATAATTTTGGTGGTTTATATTTATATTACCTCTAACTACGAAGTTCATAATTGAGAATCTATTGTATATCACAAAAACAAATAAATTTTAGACTAACTCTGTTCCGCATTAATGTGCTACTCTTAAACGTTGACACGGAATTAATTTCTGATTACACACTCATGGGATTATCGAAAAAAACCTTCGTCTAAAATGTAATAAGATTCTTCAATAAATAACTTCTAGAACTCTCATTTTTTATTCGTATTTGCGTAAACAGCTACAGCGCGAGTAATGTCTTACAGAATAATAATAATAATATACACAGTGTGTGACATTGCCAATGAAAATTATAAGGCGCTCAGAATTTACAAATGCAATATTACAAATGTAACCTTTGTGTTAATTTATTTATGAATCTAGCGAGCAAAGGCTTAAATCAAGGAATGTCGAGTCAAATAACCGTGTAAGTTAGAAGTAAATGATGGATCTTTGGCTTTTTGTGTGTATTTATGGAGAGAGAAAAAAAATTTTGAAAGGATTCATGCGACATATTTTAAAACAAGAAGTTGATACGATCGTTCACCTTGTGTTAAGTTTTCAATGCCTTCAACATGTATTTTTTAATCTTGATTGGAAAACTTCATGGTTTACACTTTCCAATAGAAAAAGAAAAATCAAACATGGACTTCTTACTAAAAAAAATTACGTAAACACACATAAATAAAAAGAAAACGAAAAGAAATGCACGCGTCTATCTACATCTTTATTGTTGTCGGTTCAAGATCATAAAATCTAACGGCTAAGGAAATACACTAAATTACAATAGAATCATGAGAGACTATCGGAAATATTTTGGCTACAAGTACCATGTTATTCAGGTTCTTGATACTCGTTCCAACTGAAACTTAATGCTTCTCTTTTATAAGTTGTCAGCTATAAAAAATCCATTACAGTCACAAAAACTATTACATGGAATCGTGTTAAATATATAAACTTTGTAACTTTTGAAATTATTTATGTAAACATATGAGATCAAGGCTGTTCATATTTTCAGTTGTTTACTTTCGGTATTTACAGTGTCATGTTTATCTACTATTATGAAGAGATAAACTCTTTACCAAGACCGGTGGTAGGCTACAGCCACGTATGTCAGTTATTAGTTCCTGGTTTTGTATAATAAAGCGTCGAACAAGATGTGTACTTAAATGATTGTTCGTAGCATGCTCTGTTTCTCAGTTTCTTTATAGATATTTTTGTAATAATTTTGCCACATTATGAACACCTGATTTTTATCTTAGATGATTGTAACAATGTTTTATCGCATTTTACTGCTAATAATATTGTTCAACTTTTATATTGAATCATCGATTAAAAATAAATATTACACGTTTAATAAAAGATAAAGATTGGTTTCATTTATCACACCGTTTATTAACTTAATATTAATTTTATCAATATACATTTTACCTAATGAATGTTTGTTTGTTTATTTTCTACTATATATACTTGCACGAAGTTAAAAGAGACATTTTCATAAACGATAAATAACTTATCAACCTTGTTATTAATAAGCAAATGATAAAATAGAAACTGAAGGACAGACAAAATATGAATGGTTATACAAACTCATTAAACTTATTTTTATTAATATACTTGTACGACCAATAAAGGAATAATTACTAATATCTACGACACTGCGCATTCAATAAAATACAAAACTTCCTTAAAGATTACACTTATTTTTAAATCCATAAGTATTCAAAAGGTAATAATGCGTCAAGTCATGATTTCTATGCTTTTCTATTTCTATGCCTATGGGGTAACAATTTTACATGAAGTTAAGTGACAGGGATGATATTGATTGTCTAATCACAGCAATGTTGTAATGACCGCAGTTTGAGATTATGTGTAGTGGGTAGTTATGCTGGGAGACGCAGATTAAGTGGTAAATAATTAAAAAATTTCGCCACTGAATCAATGGAACGACTCGGAAATCATGAACGACTAATATTCATTGATATTTGTACAATATCACATATGAAATTTTGTAAACCTTGTAATTATAATATTTAATTGAAACAAAAAACAACATTTTAATAAATATTTATTGTAATTATACTAAAATAATTTATTGTACTTTTTTTACAAATCCATAAACTAATAAAAAACCGGATTAGGACACTAACGCATTATTTCGCCCTGAGGTTGCCCACAAAATCATCCATGCTCGGTTTTATGTAAACACCTTGAGCGTTTTATCATTGCTAATCAATAAATAATTACACATTTATTGTTAACTTTAGCCATTCCACTGGGGCACACCGGTACATGGAACATTGGTAACAACCTGACCAGACTACTGGTCTCTTCGTTACCTTCGCTTGGGCGCTCTCGGTTACCCCCAACATCCTCAGCAATAACAAAACTGCCGTAACCAAAACTAACTTCATCTCTTGGTAACACGTTGGCTAGAATCCAAATTAGTAATATACACCATGCATTTACAAATATACTGTACATTATAAGCGTCTTATTCATACTATGACATGTAGATTAAAAATTTGTAAAAAAAACCAGTTAATTGTCAAAGACATTACGATAGTTTTTTTTAACGAGATGATGGTCTAAACAATTATGAGTTATGCACGTAATCGGAAAAACTAAATATTTACCTTACTACGTGTAAAAAATTAGACAGTGAAAACACAATTATTTAATACCGCGTTCTAGCCGTTATGCAACTATAATATTACTTATGTACTGCTAAAAAAAATTCAGTAAATCTTTACACATTTTCCATTAACTTTCGCGAATCCAGTGGCACATGAATCACCTACAAAGATTTCTATGGTGTTATACCCTTTTCCACACTTACACGGTGCCTTTTGAACATTTGTTTCACTATCATCCACAGTGTCATTACTTATGTTATCCAATTCACTTTCATTTATTTCTTCTGATTCTGTATTGATTTGACACAATACTATTTTGATTTGTAAAACAATGAAAATTATTATAATGGATCGACACATTCGTGACATCTATGAGTTGGTGTATCTGAAACTAAATTAATTATTAATTCACAGAAACACTGTGCAAATTATTCTAATTCAATACACTTCGACAGTTTTCGTAAATGTTTTCCTTTAAACTAAAAAGTACTTTATATTTTTTTTTATTTTCTGTACTTAACACAAAATTTCCTTACGTGTAATACCTTAAGCTGATTAGCAGAGAATGCCTATCGGCAGTACACAACTCCACCATTTAACCTTGAATATATTAGCGTAGCTATTTCTTTTTAATTAACTTCTTCACGCCCCTGGCCACATGTGCTGTCATTCAGTTTCACATTTATAGTAAATTCACATACTTCACCACCGATGAAAATAAAATTAAGATTTTAACTGAATCTTAAAATTTACGTATATTTCCCCTTTCGATAATTAAAAATCGTCCCTAAAGAGGTCACAGGGTAATTTGACAAAAAAACTGTCAATATAACCACAACTTTAATGTGAAATATTTTACTAAGTTTACTTAACACATTTCTTAATATTTATAATTAAGCGTTTTATGAATTGTTTTTCTGTCTTGTCTGTAAATTAAAAAATCTTCTAGTCAAAATGAATCAACCTTATTCTACCAGTCAGTAGATCGCTGGCTATTTTTTTTATTAAATTTTTTTTTGGATTTTTGTCACAATGGATATATCATATATCAATCCCATCTTAACTATTTCTATTACAACAACTTATTAATACTAAATCTAAAACGGTATAACAAAATTTTTAAATTAAATTAAAAAATCTAATTTTGAAGTAGGGTCTGCCAGTATGTATTGTATCAGTCCCACGTCTACTATATTCATGTGTGTTTGTGTTTATTTCAAAATATGTTCCTTTTTGACCTGTTCTGAGATTTATATATTTAGTTTTAATATTTTAGCCACTACATAATCTGCAATGGTACAAAATGGTAGTAGTACAATGCAAGTATAAACACACTGATTTACAACCATCACCTGGTGTTTGCATAACCATTTTCGTGCTATGTTATATGAAATTTTAATTTATATCTGTACTCACTTTTATGAGTTCAAATAAAGAAACTGAGTGAAGGAAAATAAAAAAAAAAATTATCACTTTGACTTGCGTGCTGAAATTAGCGAATTCTGTTATTTAAATTTTCATTTTAAAGAAATATAATATCGATACTGTGCTTTTAAGGATTTTATACGTTATTCTAACACTTCGTCGTTTGATAACATTACGAGGGCTACACTGAATTTTTTAGAACAGGCTACTTGAAAGCAAAATAATAAAAAAAATTGTTAAAATTTTGTAAATATACCTCTTTAAAAATAATACTGAGTATATAATTTATTCGTTTGTCATTTGTTTTACGGTTTGGCGACAAATTGAAAATTGTGTAGCGTTATCATGAAATTACCATGAGAAAATTTTCGTGCGATGATTTTTTTATGACTTTCGATGTCATCTAAGTCAACAAGAAAGTGTTTCATCTTTGACTATTTCAAAATTTGTCCGATTATCTCGCAAGGAATCTGCTCTTTCCGCTGGTTCGTTCGTTTGAAACAATACACACATCAAAAAAGTCTATGCACAATTACTATTTCGATTTATTAATCTATTATTATATCATTTCTTACCAAGTAGGTAAACCAATGTAAACTTTTTGATCTAGAAGACATACTAGCTGGTTGTAAAAAAAAATTGAGTAACATTTGTTTTTTTTCTTTCACAAATTCAAAAGCGAATGCATTTGTTAGAATTTTATATTTTCTTTGCTTATTAAAATTTAATTTGAAAAAAGTTTTGAACAAATTTGGATTTTGAGACATTATTACGTCATTTGAACACAGATTAAATGCAAAGAGCAGTAGGGATGTTGCAAGAGGGAAGAAGTCAATCTCAGGTATCTCGTTATTTTTGTGTCAACAGAAGTCTTCATCAGCGTCACACTAATAAGGGAGATCCTGCTGAGCAGCACCCAGGTCGAGGAAGGTTTACAAACACACGGCAAGATCGATACATGCAACTGATCGCAAGACGCCAGCCAATGTTAAGCGTCCGAGAGATAGGTTACAAAATTCTTGTGATGTCGTTGTTACCTGCCAAACTGTGCGAGCTCGACTGCATGAGTATGGCCTACGAGCACGACGGCTAATTAGGAACCCACCGACACGTCGCGGGAATCGCGCACGTCGAAATGAATGGTGTAGGGAAAACATTACATGGATCCAGGAACAATGGGATAAAATTTTATTTTGCAATGAGTCTCAATTTGGATTCAAGCCTGATATTAGAAGGGTAAGAGTGTACGGTCGTCCTGGAAATACTGAAAGACTGAGATGCGTCCAGGAAGTGCATCCATACAACGGCTCAACAGTTATGGTATTACGGCGGGTATTATGAAGAACAGAAGAACTGAGCTCGTTTTTGTAAATGGAAATATGAACGCTGTAAATTACGTTGAGAATGTTCTAAGGACTTATGTCCGACGATGATGCACAACAATGCGCGGTCGCATACACCTTTACACACACGGAAGCACTTGGCAAGGGAAAACATTCTTGTATTGCCTTGGCCTGCACAACCGCCAGACCTCAACCCCATCGAGCATGCATGGGATATGCTCCAGAGACGTGTTTTAAAGGACTTGGATGAAGCGACAACAACCCAAAAACTGAGGGACTTACTAAAGTTTCATTGGGAGGAATTGCCACACGATAACATTAACAGTCTCATCGATTCTATGAATAATCGGTGCCAGCAAGTTCTCAATAACAGAGGAGGCCTCACTTTGTATTAATTTATGCAACTTTTGTACAACCATTTCATTTTAGTTTAAGTTTAGTTGATTAAGTACTTGTAATTATTGTTAATTAAGAATATTAACAAAAAAACGAAAATAAATTGTTGTTTAATATCAAAAAAGCATTACAAATATTATAAATAAGAAAATACTAAGTATTTAATGTTAAAACATTGTAAAATTGAAATATGTGTGTTGCTTAGACTTTTTTGATGTGTATATAATCGTTATTTGTAATATAAACAAAGCTACTCTTGTAGTAAAATACGTCGTACTAATCACCAAGTTGTATTAATCTTCAACTTAAAAGCTTAAATGTATGGTATATTTACAAGACTTATATATTATGTAACTTATATATTAAGTAAAAACAACTAAATTTATTTTTTTAGAAATTAAAGAATGAGCCAGTGCATGTAATATTCTGTTTTCCCTGAGATAAAAAATGTGTGACAAAATATTTACACAACGTTAATATT
>DWQX01002367.1:0-22150 GCA_018245475.1 Pharmacophagus antenor | reverse complement strand
CATTTTAAATGTCATAACATTTGTGTATTCCTGAGTACTATTACTAACTATAATAGGTGACATATTCTAAAGGATCTTAATAGGGGACTTTTACTATTTTTGCAGTTGTTTTTCAATAGCAGTGTGTAGTAATTAGATTCCCAGTTTTAAAGGTATTAGAGCCTGTAATCTTACAAGTAAGCCACCATCTAAGTCTCGAAGTAATAATAAAATGCTAACATTGTAGCTAATAGTTTTATGAATACCATCAAAAGAATATCAAGATTGTTCCTGTTGCTTTATATAAAAAAAATTACCAATGAGCTGAACATCTGTATCTATAGCCAGACACTCTTCCTGATATAGACCGGCGTGCACAAATAACAACGCGGCCGGAGGCGAGGACGTGCGGCGGCACGTGCACACACCCGCGCCGCAGGAGCAACTCCCGCTCGGCGAACACGACACGCTGCCCCTCTCTTCCACATACTCCAAGGCAGCCTGGTCAAAACATGTTAATGTATTATAACACTTGATATGTTAGAGATAAGTATTCATGGTATTCTAACTACTACTACGTTTTAAAAAATTTTATCAGTAAATGAATATTTTAGAAACATGGCAGAAGCTTTACACACTTCAATTACATCAAACTAATTTTGACTGCCTCCGTGACGAAGTGGTTTTCTTGCTTGCCTTGTAACACGGAGGTCCCAAATTCGAGTCTTGAGTCACAAGAGTAGTGGAGTCTGTATGGTTGTAGGGCATTTTAAACCTGCCTGCCTTGCTACCAAACTCAATGGCCAATCTTCCGCCATAACAGCATTGCTGTGTTTCGGCAATCATACACGTGAGAGTCAGTTGTATTCTGAGATAACACTCTTCACCATCTACTACCTCATTGTCACTTAACAGCGGGTGGAATCAACGTCGAGTGTTAGCCCATAACTGATACAAAAATATGTACACTGTATATAGAAATCTTATAGTATAAATAATATATTTTTGCAAAGACAAATTTATTTATTATTGCAAATCTATGTAATGAGGTAACAATATGACGTACCAGCCATCACCCAATCGATTATTAAAATGAATTCCCTTCAGTTTATGTACCAATTTTCGAGTCTATCGACTCAGATAAAAAGTTTCATTGAAATTTGTGAAATTTTCAAGAAATTTTTTCTTAATAGATGATGCTTACACCTCACAAAGAATACAGCGAAAATGTTTCATGTTTTCGTGTCTAACTGGTTAGTCGTGCGTTAATGTATAGAGCAATGCAGTCTGAATTTCGATGTATTTATTTAATTATAGCTATTTAAAATTAGAGATAATATTTTATTTCTATATTTCGTGAAGTACCCAAAAAGAACATATACTCGGAATTTTGCTGACTTACCCTAATAGTGCCGAAGTGTTTGATCCGCGAGTCCTTCTTGGGGCGGAAATTAGGGCGTATGTGTATACCATAATAAAGCTGCCTGAAGCTCTCTTTCCACGGATTATCAGCGTCGCACTCATCTGGCGCGACGAACTCGAACTGGCACGGTGCTGGATGCATCAGCGGTGTGTCATACTCAAACACCGACTGATATAGACTTTTCCTGTCCATCAGAGGTTGCTCTTTATAAATATTGCTTTAAAAATGTTCTGACTTCTTGGAAATTCATCTATGTTATAAGGTAAAGATTTCGATTTTGAGCATTTGAAGATGAACTTAAGTAGATGATTTCTTGTTAGAAATTAGGTGAGAAATGTCAAGATACTAATAAGCATGAGATAGATGAATAACACTAAAACTTACCATAGTTCCGTATCATTTGCGATAGTGTTGAATCTCTTGCAAACCTGAGCTACGCGGCAAAGGTCTCGTTCGGTTAGGTGGGATAGGATACAGAGTAAGACCTCGTCGGGCAACTCATACTGCAGGTACTGCGACACATTGCACACGTCCACGCCTTGGGACAATGACCTGAAAACATTTAAACAGTTTTACCTAACAGTATATTACGTGTAATTATTCAACTACAATAAAAAAAAGTAAACAATGCAGATAATACTAGTCTTTAAAAGCTATTTTCAAATAGATATCACTCTCAATGATATTCATCGCTAACATCGTTTCACAGTCTGACTACCTAACCGAATTAGGTAGTCAGACTGTGAAAACCGGAAGTATTCTGGGCGAGCACGTTTTACCATTTATGGACTCATTGTTACTTAAAATCATGAAAAATTAATATTTGTTAGACCAAAGGCGATAAAAAAGACAGATTTTAATAATGAAAATTTCACGGATTGGAATAATTACTCTTCATAGCATGTAATGGTTAAAAAAGTAAAAGAAATCATTAATTTTGTTTGATGTGCATCTAGTCCTTAACACTAGATTTACTGGAACCGTCATTTTAACGCACTAAACCTAGAGAGAAAAAAAATCGTGTACTAATATGCGTTTAACGTTTTTATTTTATTTTTTATTGCTTCTGGCAACATTGTTATATACATTTTATTCAAAACAGGAAAAATAAGAACGCAATAATGCACACACAACAGACTGGAAAAGTAAACCACAAAAATGTCGGTAAATCTAATGTTAATATTTTCGAAACTATAGCTAATTTTTTTCATTATAGTTCCACATACTTAAAACATTTTTATGTATTTTTATTACTGTTATATATACATTTGTCTTCGACGGATTATTCTTCTATGACAAATGTGTGCAAAAAAATTCTCGATGAGGACGTCATCATGTGTATTCAAGTTTTTTTTAAGTCGCGGTATTATGCCAGTCGTCATGGGAAGTGGGACACGCCGTTAGAATGCATGGAATGTAGGTCGATGATGACAAAACTATAAATTTCGCCGCAATTTTGCTAATAATTTGTGAGCTCACTTTTCCTATCGACAATTTTTTTATAAATCAATTTCTTATACTACCTTTACAGAAGGTTAGAAATAATTCTAATACTTAATTATTTATTTCAATTATCGTATTTGTTATAATTTCAAAAACCTTTCACATTTAATTTTATAATGGTTTATAAATGTTTTTAAAATTAGAATTATCTCATGCATAAAAATTCAGGAACAACAGATATGCAGAATAATATATTAGAAAAGCTATAACTAATGAAAAATTTAGTTTTTAAGGCTTAAAATTAATGCAAAATTGTATTACAATTGTTTATTAATTTGAATATCTATTAATTACACCCAATCTCAAGTCAAACAGTTAAAAATTGTTAATGTTTGTACTTTTTGTCATTTCGTTTTTATTACAAATTTAATAAATATACCTGTAATTTCATAGTACTTCTATAAGGTTTTAAGTAATTTATCTGCTTAAAAATTAGGTATTGTGGTTCACTTTATGTCTGATCTATATAAAATAGGAACTCTAATTTTGTTACATTTCTAAATCCAGTATTTCTAAATGTAATCCACAGATTCCTACTTTTTCTTGCTGCATAATGTTATTTTTGAAATTTTAGTGCCATATATGTCCTATGATATCTCTCAGTTCTCAATATTTTCCATTATATGGAATATAATAATTGTTTCGTCATTACATAACTCTTCTCTCCAAGAATCTGTTAAACTTAATTTATCTTTCATTCCAACTGATACTTTTTGACTATTTTTTTCTCATAAGCTACACCAATCTATCACTTATAATTAGTCACTGTCTATGTTTCTCTGCAGTATAACACAATGGACGGAATTTACAAATTTATTAGCCTTACAGTTTATCTGGTTAAAAAACAAAATGTTTTTATAAGAGCTCTCCTTACCATGGACATGTCATATCTAATATACATCAAAAGTTATAAGAATTATTCTGCACAGATATGATTGTACCCATTTGTATTTAAGCATTAAAATTGCTTAGTTTTCAGGTATCACTATAATCTCATCTGCACCATATCTTTATAACTAAGCCTTACTGTTGCTCTGCTTATGGACACACCATGAGTAGACCAATAGAACAACAAAAAAATCTTGTACAGTTAGGTCTTTCAGAGCTGTAAATCTAATTGTAGACAGACACTAACATTGCGAAATATTAGAGACTAAAAAAATATTTTTGTTTCAGTAGTGTTAGCAATTACAATTAGAATAAACTAACAAAGCATGATGTATTAAAAATATGAAGATAAATGTGCAAAAATTCTGCTTAAAAATAGTTTCAAAATGTATATTTTTGGATAGAAAGATAAGATGAAATGAGGGATTTATTTGTTTTCAAATTTCGACAAATATTATAAAATATGAGAAAGCAATTGAAACAGGGGTGAACTCATCTAACTGGGAGAATTTACTTAAATACATAAATTTTTATACATATGATCATAATAATGAAGTACAAAATTGCCACACATTAACAACTATTTCAGAATTTAGCTAAATTAATTTCAAAGTTTAACACTATATTTTAAATCCTGTAGACAGCAGCTTAAAAAACTGAAGTACTTACGTCCTAGGCCTCTTTCTGGCTGGTAGAGAGCAGGCGCCAGAGGGTCCCGGCTCGTGGTAGGCAGGCGGCGACTTCCTCCTCAGATCGTAGGGGCTGTGATGGCCGGCGGTGGTGGCAGCGGCGGCAGCTGGCACCGGAGGCGAGCCGCCGCCACCACTGCCACTCGGCCCCGCGCACGCCGTAGCTGCCATCGCGCTGCCTGTCACGTTGTTTGGGCAAGGTACAGATTCACATGGCTCACCTAGAAATCACACCATATTGTATTAAATGTATTTATAATAACTGTTAAAGAAATTTATAACTGCATATTTTAAAAATATAAAAAGTACATAAGATTACATACTATCCAAATTTTGAACATTGAACATTATTGTTTTAAACACACTAAAATGTTGACTATATATGCTAATTCATAATTTCACCTACAACAAACCTTCAAATTTAAATGTATTTAGCATAAAAAAAGTACTATGGAATAAAATATTAGAACCCTAATTTGACACTATAATAAATAGTTTAGCAAATAATTGGAATGTTTAGCTAATATAAAGCATATTTTATTAAAAAACCCTTATCATTATTGTTGTTTAGAAATGAATTTAATAAAAATTATACTATTTTATATATTTGGAGCATTTTGCATTGGTCTCCTTCAATAATAATATTAATTTGTATTATTTTAAATAATGGATTCCCAAATTACAATACTGATTTTAATAATTTCTAAACTTCAAAGTGTAGATGAGTCTTTAAACGAAAATTGGATAAAATTATACTGGAATTTTGACAGAATGTTTAATTGTCTACAATCAAAATCTCAAAGTATTATCTAATATTTTAAGCCTGCAATTTAATTTATTAACAAAAGATTCACCAATGAATAAAAAATTTTAAGTGACATGGCAGAGAATCATCTCAGTCTTCCAATAGAACAAATACCTTGAAAAGAAGCACTTGTCTACTGAATTTAACTTTGAGATGTAATTTAATGGCCTTTGTGGTACAGTGGTTGTTTACAAATAAAATGGAGATCATTAGTTCAATTCCAAGGCCACATTAATTATGCAGTGTAAATGATAGGTTTTTAAAAATTTATACAGAATAGTTGAAACATTCAATTCAGTACTGTTATTAGTTCTAATTTAGTATTGTTATTCAACTTAAGCTTGTTTAATGTTTTACATTAAATATTTATGGAAAACATTAGATTTAACAGATTACTGTATATAATGTTTATAAATAATAAATATTCATATTAAACTTGTTTTCCTGTCAATAGACATGACCTATTTAAGAAGTGAAACCGATCCCATAAAATTAGGTTCAATGAATTATCAATTAATTATTTTAAGTGTTTTAATCATTTATTGGTGTAGTGAATAAGTCAGGTTTAAATGTTATAACTTAATTTAGCAGAGATATTAACAAGAAATATTTAAAAACTACACATACCTTTGCTGATGAGACCAGTGTTTATGAATATTTTAGTTTCATATATATTTTAAGGTATATAATTTTACCCCAGTATATAATAGACTTAATAAGAGTATTTTAGAAAAAAAATCTTTTATGTTTCTAATTTAAAAAAAGTAAACACTGAATATCTACTTTTAATTTCTTTTTCATGATCATTTGAACTTTATTTTAATTTCATAACTAGTACTTAGTATTTTCATTATTTTATATTAAAGTTTTAATCCATATCATAAATTGACAAAATTAGAGTTATAGTTATTTATATAGTAAAATTCAAGTAATTAGAGAAAACATTTTTTAAAAATTTACTTAATACTTTTTTTTTAATTTATTTACTTTAAATATTATATTTTTTTTTATTATAAGTTACGAACATAAAATCATTTATTCCATGAAATTCAAAATAATCATGTTGATCAGGATAATTAAATGTTATACTTTACTTGTTCAATTTATAAACAATTTTTTTATTAATCACTTCTTTAATCAATAATAAAATTTCAATCAATAAAAATAACTAAATATTATGGAATTTCCTTCATTAGTTATTTATATTCTATCGTATTTGTCATTTGACGTGTAAGTAAGTAAGTAAAGTAAGTAGTTATTTATAGTTATGAATATCAACCATTACAGTCCAAACAGCTGTTTTGTAGTAGTTGTATAAAAAAGACTGTTACCAATCAATACTCCTATTGCGCAAAATGTCGCTGAAATGCGCTGTTCATTGTTCATATGTGCAAATAAGACTGCCTACAATTCAAATGATGAATAATAGTCGCGCCATAAAACGGGTAATCATTTAAGTCTTATAAACACTATAAGTTCATCATTGTATATATTCATAATAAAAAGTAGTAAAACAAGAAAAACCATACGTAAGTTAAAAAAAATACGACCGTTAGTAACACACATTTGCACATTCATTTTAACGTGCATTGATGAAATTGTCGATAACGAGCCATTTGTAAATCTTGGTGAGACATCAACCGACCCGGATAACTTACTTGATTGTGTCCTGGATGGAAGTGGTATTCTATGTCCGCCTTTTCTTCGCGATCTACGGACGTAAGAACGCGAAGAGGAAAACGAGGCACTAGGCATTATTTCTTTTATTGCTTATTTTCACTAGAATACAGCCTAAACAAAGGAGACACCCGCACCAACACCGTCGGCCATTTTCTGTTTAGAATAGATTGGAGAACCGATACAGGAAATACAGATAGAACCACACAATGGACACTAAAGACGATTTTTTTCTTTCACATATATTGCACTAAACACTTATACTAATAATACAATACTTAACTCATAAAAATCATTATTTAAATAATAACGTTAAAAATCCACTCTACCCTAAAAAGCAAAGGGCGACTCTTAGAAAAATATGGCGGATTTGAATGAACATGGCGACGACGACCGCACCGCCACCTATTAAAATTGTCAAGATACGTTCAAAAATAAAAAACAAACCACGATCATCGGAGCGCTTACATTTCGTCTCGACGACTTTTAGTTAATTTTTTAATGTCAATTACTTATTTTTTTCTTAGTATGATGAACTTAATATTTCAGAAATTAATATTTTTTTATTTCTAATGTTTATATGTTAAGGAATGCATTATGTTATTAAATAATGTTATTATCAACTTTTATTCATTTAACAATGCGTCGACAGCATTCGCAAAATGTTTGCCTAATTGAAAATAGTAATGGTGACTAAATTAATTAGATAATTTATACTGTATCACATTGTGTTTGTCCTATTCTTCAGACATATGATGTTAAGTCTCATTATCCCAGCGCTCTTATATTACAGAACACGGTACTGTACTTCACAAGCCACCAATCATAAGGTTAGGGTTTAATAAACTCCACCCGATCTCATAAGTAAAACTCTGTTTTATCGTAGAAGGCTACTAAAATGATGTTCGGGTTTATAAGATCTGACGAAAGAAATTCTCATAACAAATTGATCTCATGTTTTCCATAGCACAGCGAGAGTGCTAGAAATAGTTGGATTTTTCCTTGTGATATTTTACAATATAAAAGAGTTATACATCTTGTATTATAAAAAATATTTGTTACTATTTCTTTAATCTGTAGCATAATATTTTCGAGTTTTTTAATAGGCAATACTGTTGTTGTTTATCGACTTTACTATTGCTTAATCAGTTCATTGTCATTGCTTGCATTGTTATATGGTTAGCTTTAATCCCATAAAATATATTGGAGAAATTCAATTGAACATCTACAGTATTCCAAAATTTATGAAAACATGACTTACTACATATAGTGAAAAAAAATCCCGTAGATCTTAAAAATGGAACTCTATTGTCAAAGTTGTCCTTTTCCAATTTTGGCTAGTTTATTTTTAACTTTTGCATATGTTGCAAGTTTATACGTATGGAGGACAAATTTAAGCAGGTGAATTATTTTTAAGATTATTTTAATATTTTTGTATTGAATTTAAAATTAAGTTTAAAATTTTATTATAATATAGATGGATCCACAAGTAAACAAAATAGTTAAATCAATTTTCTGTCATTCACGTTAAAGAGACCATCCATCAACAATCAAAAGAAGATTCTTTAGCGTTTTCTGTGTGATGCTGCTTGCACCATTCATCACTTGGTCCTTTCTTAAAGAAGAAACATTAAAAAAAGGAGATATGTATGAACAATTAGGACTTCGTCTCTCTGGACTCGTTGTGGCTTTTTTTGTGCCCTTGGTTTTAACTTCAGTTCTATTTTTGGGTCCCTTGACCATGCAATTTTTGTCAGGGACTTGGGAGATATATATAGGTAAGTCCTCAGATGTAAATAATTTAGTAAGTTGAAAAGATAAGCTAATAATAGGCGACGTAATTATTTTAGAACCAATTTACTGGTTTTCAAACTGGCAGGACCTAACATGGGTAAGAAACCATATAATGGCTCCCATCAGTGAGGAATGGGTATTCCGAGCATGCATGATGCCTTTATTACTACAATGTCTGGAGCCATTTACTGCTGTATTTGTTGGACCATTATTGTTTGGAATTGGTGAGTGATATTTTTTAATAACACCGTGTTCTATGTACACTTTTCCATCTTTAACAAGAGATGCTGATATATGTTATTGTATATTTCATTTGAATATCATAATTATTACACAGAAAGTTTTCATTTAATGAATATGTATTACTAGCTTTAAAATTATTTATTGTATTTGCCAAAAACTTTGTTATAAATTTGTTATGGCAATTTGCCTTTTTTTTAGCAATAATATATTGGCAATCATCATTTATCATTCAATTATTATGATATAAACTATGCATAAATCTGGATTAAAGATTATTTCTTAGACATTTTTCTAGTCTACAATTATGTTTTTACTTAATGTTGTCAATGATGTGTTTTAATAAATATTAGAAATATATAATGATTTAAAGAAAATACCTCAGCAATTATATTTGGTTTATGACTTTTTCTTGATTTAAATTATCTATTGACTATTTTATCAAACATGTAATTTGTTTATTTCTAGCTCATTTTCACCATATATTTGAACAAATGAAGTCTGGATTTGATTTTAAGACTTCATTAATGATTTCAGGTATGGACTGTCTCATAAATAAACATATTTATTTAAAACAACTACAATAATTTTTGGTAATACTTTTAATTTCCCTAAACCATTGATTGTTTACTGTATATAAATTTTAAACATAATGAAAATAATATTAATAAAAGTATTGTTCCTTAAAGGAGAAAAATAAATTTTTCTTCTTTATTTTCTAGCCTTTATTTAAACATAAAACTATAATGTTATGCTTTCAGCTTTTCAATTTATGTACACAAGTCTTTTTGGTGCATACTCAGCTTTTTTATTTGTTCGTACAGGTAAGTTTATTAAATATAATTAATTTGTAGTCTGTTTGTATTTTAAGAAGTTATTAGCAATGATAATTTTTGGATACCTATTTAAAAAAATGTATATGATGTATTACAATGATTGTTATATGTCTATTATTGTTCCAATTTAGTAACACTTGTTCATGTAAACAGTTGCAACTGTGTATTTCTAAAGTGACAAAGAAATTTCATCCGAAATACCGTTTTAAAAAGGTTGTGCAGGTAGTTTCATTGGGCTATCGTTATGAGTACTTAAGCCTTCTTTCATGTATAAAATTGAAGTTAACCACTTGCGGTGCAAAGAAATTCATAGTCACGTGCCGGAACAGTCGACTGTCAATCATTTCTGTTCGCTATCAGGCATTATTCGGGGGTATCCAAATGAGATGAGAGGGATGTATCGATTAATGATAACTTGCAATGATGATGTGCAAGCAGAAACTGCGCGATGATAATCATTATCGGTAAGAGTTGACGTGCGACGCATTTCATCTTTCTATCTGCAATAATCGCTTGATAACGTGTTAGACAAGTCATTTGCTTTCCGGTAACAAAAGCATTTCGAAGTGCGTGGTACATCATTCGTTGCATGTCGTTATAATGAAACACGAATTAGTCATGAATGTGAATTTAACAACACTGTTGTTAGTTAATTTACGTAAATTTATGATTAAATATCTATTTATGTATTTAAACCTAATTAAAATTTGATTGTTTTTAAGGTCATTTCGTTGCGCCTTTGGCTGCGCACATATTCTGCAACCACATGGGTTTTCCTAACTTCGGAGACATCGCTTACTACCCACTTTTACAGCGCTTACTTATTATAAGTAATCTCGTGTTAGGCTTCATTTTATGGTGTTATCTACTTACGCCTTTCACTGATCCTGGATTTTATGATAATAAATTGCATTGGGCAACTAAATTTGAAGTTTCAAGTAATGAAATATCAGCACAGTAATTAACAGTATAATGTTATTATTACTGAGTAAATTACTAGTGCTCTATGATGTTGTATAAAGTTCTTTAATGTCCATTTAAGTAATTTAAATGCAGTAGTTAAGTATAGCTCGGTAGAATATTTGGGCATTACATATATAAAATATATCCTCATTACTAATCCTAAAATTTCAAAAATTCAGTATAGCTAATTATAATTCTGAATAAGATGTAATCCTGGTGAAGAGCTCATATTGAGTTAATTTCATGTTAGTTAAAGTATATAAATAAATCTTTTGTTTTTTAATTATTATATGAAGAGATAAAGTTGTTAATATTCTACTGAGATATTATTTACTACTTAACAGATTACATTATGTTACTAGTATTAACAAGTAAGATCTCTGATATGTGTTTTTAATTGTAAATGCTTTTTTGCTTAAGAGATAAAAGACTTCTAAAGAAATATTTTAGTCAGCTGTTTATGATATCAGAAATATTTTGCTACAATAGGCTTTTTACTGATGTCTCATCATGACATTTTATAAATAAAATATTTTGTGATTTTAAAATGCATACATATGTAAGTATTTATATTGTTTCTACATATTATTATCAGTGTTCTTGCATTCATACATGCAACTTATAAGTATTTTTTAAAATTTTTATTTTATGTGATAATAAATTACTTATAATGTTATTCGACTTAATTGACAAAGATATTAACTTCATTTAATTAATATCATTGTAACATTTGGATTTGATTTTTTTATTTTATGCAGATATTTATGTTATTGCAATAATAAGGTAAAATGATAATTAAGGCAATTTTAGGGATATTTGTGAAACTGCACAAACTAAGGTTTGGTAATATTTTGATTATTCTATTTACTGCTTGCGGTGCTAAATTTTGATACTAGGATAACAATTTGTTGATGTATCCCATGTACTTAGGTATTAAACACCCATAAAGTTACCGGTAAAATAATATATCTACTTTGTTTTTTATTATTGACTGTGTTGTTTGACTTATTTCAGTAGTTTTATTATTTTTTTAAGTTGTCATTGTTGTAACTTGTGCCATAATGAAAAGCATAATATAAAATATTTAATTTTAAGATTACTACAGGGTTTGAATGCATGGTTTAACGAAAAATTGGTTGCCTCGCTAGTCAAATTATGCCTTTATTTCTTTTGATATACGCACAATGGTTAGTATACAAAACAGTCTTGTGAACTTCAAATATGTATACCGTGTATGTTACTAATTTAATATTGTATTAAACCAAAATAAAGCAATACTTATCAAGAGTTATTATTAAAAAAAAATTTAGGAGCCATAGTTGTCCAAAATAAAACCTATGTAAATTTCATCAAAAGATTTTAGACTGTTCCTCACAATTATTTGGTTATATGTTTATGAACGTTTTCGTCCTCAACTATTTCGTATAAAATAAAACATCACTGTTTCGAAAGATCATTGAAAAGCGAGTGAACACTGGTATTTTAGCGTAATGAGCAAAGATCATGGTTAAATTAATTAATGGTTAAACAGACGAAATTAATATTTGACAATAATATTATCAACAGAAGGGAACGATACGAGATATATTAACACCGACGTCCGAATATTTTGTCTAAATTTTTATCTTCAGCGCCGATGGAATTATCATGAAATGTTTAATTTTCATAAGACGCTTTTTAGAAATCAAATAGAATATAGGTATAGTACATTCTAAGTATAATAAAAAAAACGTCTACACGTCCAAGTTTTGTTATTACAGCAACGAAAGTTACAATAGATTTTTTATGGGTTTTGACCTTTGATTTTTTATTTGACACGACACTTTGATTCGTTTATTTTTCAATTACAACGAATGACACCAATGTGGTGTCATCGTACGTTAGTGTTAATAAGGTATTTGAATTATTCATCATTACACTACCAGATTAAGTTGTACTCGATTCTAATATTAATAAACTAACATGTCTGTATTATTCAAGGCATTTGTATTTTAAGTTTTAATTGGTGATATTTATTTTAACATTATTTAGTAATCGCCAAAATGTCTCTGGTAAATTTATGACAAAAACTGTACCGCTGTTAATAACGTCTCATAATACCGTGATGTAAAAACTTTCTGTTTATTAATATAGACATTACCTATTTTTTCTCCAATATAGTATACAAAACTATTTAGCTCTCATTGTTAAGGGTTCATACTGTACCATGAACATGTTAGGATTCACAAACAAAAGTAAAAACTACAATAAATTTTTTTATTTTTTTTTAGTGTATTTTGATTCTCGTTATCTAGAAAGATAGACGCAATATTAACCGATCAACATGAGAAAGTCTTATCGTGAATATGTCTACTGGCCAAAAGCTGCTTGGTATAGACCGTCTCAACATGTGGAAGTTTTATTAAATTAAATTTTCTTTTTTTTTGTAGTCTTTCTAGAACGTTGACCTGGGGCATATTTGGAGAGTAGCTTACTACACGTGTTTTAACACCTCCTTTTCAACCTATTTTAAAGAGCTGTCGATAAATTTATTTGATTCGGAAGAATAATTTTTTTTTGTATAGATTGTAATTAAATCTTTAATGGAGGTTAGATTTGATGTTTTAATGGGTAGAAGAGGAATATCATCAATAATTTTCATTTCACTCACATATATCTTTACTATCGTATCATATTAAAATAATGCATCGACACAAAAGTACCTATACGAATAAAAATATATATATAGAATCAAAAGTAGTAACAAAAAATACATAGATTAAATTTCATTTATGTAAAACTTTAATAGTAGCTACTTATATTATTATTGTTATTAGAAGTAGTAAAAGATTCTATTTTCAAGAGTAAGAGCTACAGAAATATAATTTAAGTTGCTCTTGTAGATTAATTTCAGTCTTTCACTGATATCGAACCAATTAATTTTAGTCACAATGTATAATTAAAAACATATCTAATATAGCTGCAACTACATTTGAAAAAGATCTCATTACCTGATAAGCGTTATCAACAATTTAAGTAGACAATGACTTTAAGAAAAAAAAATACAACTGAGTGTTTCCTAGGCGGAGATTTTGTTAATTTCTATAAATTATCTCTAAATATTAAGATTAACCAAACTTTAAAGTAAACGTTCAGTCTTGCTCCCTTTTAGTGTGTATTAAATTGCAATTCACATACATGACATATTATAAGCTATGTTAAAAATTCCGCAAACCCTTAACAAAATACACCTCTGATTGAAGTCACAATACACACATTTATAAAGTATATTAACATAGATGCTATGCATTAATAATTGTGATATTTAATACATATAAATATAATTTTTTTAATTACCGAAGACAAAATATTATGCAAAGATGAAAATTAAATTATTTTTGCTATTTAATGTGTGCACTTTTGTCAGAAAATGTCTAAAGTACAAATAAGAGTAGAAAACAAAACTATGTATTAAAATATAAGACAAAAAGGATTATTCACATCTAAAAATATAGTAGTTTTTTTTACTGAAAAAGTAATCGATACACTAGTATTATATTAATACATGTCACTTCAAATTCCGTTTGGGTAAACAAGGGTTTTTAAGAAGTTATATACAACTCTCTGTACTCTACAATCATCTTTTTTTATTTACAAATCAGTGTACTTTATTAAAAAATCTGAAAGTTTATTGTGGATTAATGTTGGTTGCCTGGATTAAAGTCGATTGTAATTTTACCCGAACATTGTTATAAAATAGTTTCATTTCGTACTTTCTCGTTTTTTTAAATCCTTATATCGACTCCCTATTTATTAATGCGTATAGAGTACCGAGCTTCATAATACCAACTAATGAATAGTTTGATTATAGATTTAAGAAAATTCATAAATTTTTGTGGAAAATAATTAAGATTTTATGTACAATTAATAAGCTTTTTTTTTTTGTAAATCCTTTAGCAATTTATGCAAAATATGGGAAAGTAAGCTCAGCACTAAAATGGTTAAAATTCATTTAAATGTAGAGTAATTTTAGAATTCCTTTAAATCTAGATACAGTTGCAAATGATAATATAAAAAAACATTGTATCTAACATTCATGTTTTGTTTAAATGCATTAAATTCTTACCGTATTATTAAATAACGTTATTTATAAGAACTTCGTTACATTATGTAACAGAATGTTGTTAATAAAAACTTTAGTTATTTTAAATAATCTCAAAACATGGATAAAACTGTCATTCTCCTCGTTCTGAACAATGAAAATTACCTCGTTATTATTTATACTTTATGTACAATAAACCATGTATTGCACATTATTTTGTTTGTATGATTTCAAATAACAAAAGAATTAAAATTAATGTTATATTTTTTCCTAAACTTTAGGTTGAGCAATGGAAAAGACCTTGAATTAAATTATTTAAAAAAAGAGCACAGATGTATAGAAGACCTATATTGCCTTTGCGGATAGTAAATTGCAAAATAATGCCGATCAATTTAAACTATGCTTCAACGCCATCTACTGGCAATTTACAATAAAATGATAAAGATTTTATTTTTTTATAGCTCAGAAACCGTTTTAAATAATTTTCTTGATCGTGTTTACAATATAGAGTATGATTAATGGATCTGGCGGCGATTTACAACTAAGAAGATAGCATCAAACTCTTTTCCGTCATAAAATAGTTTCGGGAATCAGGGACGTCACATAAAATTAATAACGTCCCATAATTACATATTAAGATTTCTCTTCATAACATATATAATCTTAATAACAGATTTACTTTAAAACCTCCGATAATCTATAACTTACGAGCAGTATATTAAAAACTGTATATGAATTGAAATAATTTGCGAATTCAATTTAAATATAATTAGTTTTATACATATTATTTTGATCAATCAAACCACAAAAGCTCAGCAGCATAATTTTTTAAGAAGGTTATCGAGTTCGAATGCCGATTTCGTCACTCGTAAGGTGTTAGTTATTAAAAAACATTCATTTACAAATGTAATAGATTAACAATAATAATTTGTGCAGTTTTGACTACCTCCGCAGTAGTTTATCCGCTTACCTTGTAAACGGAGACATCCTCGGTTGGATTCTCGAGCCATAGGAGTAGCAGTAAAGAAGGTTGTTGGGTTTTCCGAACCCTCCTGGCCAGCTGCCAATCTCAATGTTAATCTGCCGCTATAGCAACATTGCTCTGTTTCGGCAGTCATACATGTGAGAGTCAGAAGTATTCTGGGCGAACACACTTCATTATCACTTAACAACAGGTGAAATCGAAGTCAAGTGTTATTTTATAACTAATACATAAAAAATGTTCCATTTCAACCGCAAACCGATAATTTTCTGGTTAATATTTCCATTGTGTATCCAGTGACTACCCACATGCATTCATGCAAAGAATTGTATATCACACACGTCACATTTGTACCCTGTCGGTATTCGAACTCGCAACACTCGGTGCTCTGTTGACTGCGCCCTAGGTGCTTTACCGATTGTTAAAACTGAAACCGCAGCGGCGAAGCGCTTGCTAGCTCACGCGTGCACGATCAACGCGTAGAAGGTGAGCAGAGTGCTGCAGAGCTTGGAGACGGGGCTTCATGGCGCCTGCAGGGGGCGGTGCGGCGACTGCGGCAGCGGCGCCGGCGTTGCGTCTAGCTCGCAGGCGGAGAGCAGCCGCACCAGCTCGTCCGGTGTAGGACCACCCTCCGGCACCGGTGATTCCTCGCCCTCTGTCCACGATTTTTTTAAATAAGTGACGAGCCGTGTAATAGTATGGTACGCTTCCCTATAAATACCTACTTCTACCATCAAACTATACATAAATATTCATCGAATGTGTTTATATATATATATAGACATCTATTTGCTGTTGACATTCTCGGTCTTTAACACATAGACGCCGGCGAAGGTACGACGGCCAAATATTTATAACCCACGGGTCAATTATATCGTTGTCAACGTGTTAAGAGAAGAGTAAAGATACTTTTTCTACACAAATGCGATTTACTATTGTAGACTACATTTTCACCACCATCAGCTGTGATTGTGATCAAGCATTAGTCTACATTATGTACAAAAGTAATAATGCCCCAGTTGATAAATCGCCATATTGAACTGATTGACTTGAGGCGTGAGATGGTGCCTCTGCATCTTCATTAACTACAGCGCCCTTCACACCGCAACGCAGTAATGAATATATACTTCTGCTTGGTGGGCACTACTGCAAAATTATTTACCTATAGTTTGTTACCCGTAACAATACTCACTAAAATAAATAATTGCCATTACTGGTCAGATCCGGATTAACACGTTGAGGACGGCGACACTCTCTGCTGTCTCTCCATTTCGAGGTTACTTGCACATATTTGCACGTTGTCTAGTGAAACTTCAATCGCAATAGTGGTTTCTTTCCATTATACGTTAAGGTTATCGTGTATGCGGTACTCTACAAATAGAGTTGACTTTACCTTATATTCTTTATTTAGTTATAGTATAAAGGTTTTTTCATCTAATTTATGCATATTATAAAACAATAACTGCAGTTAGCCAACCAAGGTATACAACGTCTTCAACGTGCTAAACCTTTGTGGGCTAGTGGTCAAAAACGGTAGAAATCCACTTTTCGTTCTTGAAAAGTTTTCTGACAATCGGTTTTCGATACAAAAAAAAAATCTAACATTTGTTGGATTAACCTTTCTACGTGTTCAGTACTCACCGTTGCCGCTTGGCGCGGCGGGCGGAGCTGCGCGCGCCGCCCGGTCGGTGGGCGCGGTGAGGTCCCACAGCTGGGCGGCGCCTGAGCGATGTCCGCACAGTAGCAGCCGCCGCGGTCTCAACGCGCCCTCGCATTCCGCAACGGTGAAACATGATACCGCCGATCCGTCCACTGAACGGATCGTGCAAACTCTGAAAAAGTAATTTGAACTTTCCCCACTACTAGCTTTCTTCTATGGAATGATCAATAAAATAAAATATGGTCACATGTAATTAAAATGAAAATAATACTTTTATTCCAAAATTTTAAATGTATTCAGCACGAATAAACAAAAAAATACAAAATAGATTGTTATATTTATCACGTTGTATGCACTGCAATTAAGAGAGAGACTCGCTCTACACTCCAATTGTGAAAGAGACTCATTCAACACGATACTAACTTAGATTTCATACTTAAAAATGAATATGTTTAAATTTACGTATGTTGTATGAACAAAGTATCTCCTCAATATATCACCTTTTGCCGTTAGAAGCCAAACGGACGTATAATGTGTCAGTATCGGGCACTACTTTCTGTATAAATATCTGTTCTTCATCTTGCTCACCATAGGGACCTGGAATTTGCAAAAAAAATAATTATAACATTGCGTTCATTTAAAAATTCCTTCTTAGCAGAAACTATGTTATATGGTCAATGTGATATATAAAATAAAAAGAAGAAACTTTTTAAAAGTTATATCTGTCTATATAATTTTGGATCAAATAAAAACTAACTGGACAGATATTCATAAAATTGTTTGTAACAAAGTACACCTTTTATAGTGATCCAATGTTTCATTCCTTCAGAATAATGTATGTAAACGTAGACGTCGCATACAGCTATTTAGAAAATAGAACCTTCATAAAAGTTCATACAGTAGTATATGCTTCATTAATGTAAAAAAAAGGTGATTAACCCTTTGCGATTTATTTTCAAAGTTGTTGATTTACAACTTATATTGATTTTTGGTTAAATGAATTGAAGTAACTTACAGTGGTAGAGTTCAACATATATTTATTATTAATATCATATTTTTTGGTTATCTTGGTACTTTTTAACATAATTCTCAACACGCAGAAAAAGATTTCAGCTATTAGTATTAAGTCACCGCAAGTGTGACACACGAGTGAAAAGGTGTTAAATGATTACCGCAGTCGTTATGAGGCTGGGCGGTTGGTGCTTCTAAGGCGAGCACTTTGAACGCGGCCTTGGGCGTGGTGCCCGGCTGCGTGGAGATCATCCCGCGGAAGCGAGTGACCCGCCAAGAGCGCACGTGGTTGTACTCACTGCATACCGACACCAGATAGTTCTCCGACAACGACACCTGCATGCGAAACGATGATTTAAATGCGAATTGTGAACTAAAAAAAAATAACATTAGCACTTTAAGCGCTAAGCCTTTAGGCATTGAATTGTATATTGTTCGATAAATTATGTTTCATGTATATTACTAGATGAAATAATAATGATAAAAAAAGTATTGCTAAATACAACAAATATATTTAGTCCGTGTTTTATTGGTAGCTTTAATATTAAAAGTTTTTTTTACATACAAACTATATTATTGGTTATCAAAAGAATGGTACGTCCGGCACACGTCCGCAATTGTCATCGGACGGGCACCTAACACATGCAGCGCTCGTACTGAAAGGGTATAATGTATTATTATTATTGTTGTTGTTATAACCCATCATTAAGACATTACCTTAGTGACAGGGCTCTGGTGTACCGTAAATGTCTGGAATAGTTGCGGCCCATGGCCAACGGTCTCCGGGTGCTGAACGATCACGCGCACCGATCCGTACCTAGTACCATACGCGATCTCGATCCAATTACCGCAAAGGTCTAAAATGCGAATACGGCAAATACTATGATTATTGCAACATGAAAATTTTTAAAAACACATCGGGCAAAATAATGTAAATTCTGTTATAATAACATTTAACTTTTTTTTATTAGGTGTACCTACTCAATTTGATTATACATGATGACATAATAGAATTTTTCATGTTAAACCTAAAAAAATTAATATTGCTACTTATCACGTGATATTGATTGGGAATAAAGGGGAAAAATGGAAAACGTGATTACTGAAAAACTTTGGATCATGTTAGTCGGAACTAAGCAATGCTGTTATGACGGCATATTGACAATATAATAAGGACACCTCTGTCTGAAATCGAACCAGGGACCTCTCGAAGCAGGTAAAATTATTAACGACTTACTTGTTTTTGGTGTGAGGTAAACCGATATGGCTGTAATTGGTTCTTGGTTAGGATCTTTGTATAGTTGTGTCACAAGCAGGTCATTGTCTTTCATACGCAACGGGAATTTTTGCATATCTGTAAGAAAATAAAGTATAAGCATAATATCAAAAAATCATTATATGTGATTATGACCGAACTTTTTAACAAAAAATTGATGACACAAATTTAATTTTAACCCTATTACTGCGGAGTGTATGCAGCAGTAACTCTGACCAGGCTCCTATAGTACAGCTCCTGTTTCCAGCAAAAAGTTAAATATTCCGTATCGGTTATAAAAGCTAAAAAAATGTGTTAGACGAAGATTTTTTTAATATCATTATAGATATTTTTTTAATATGATATCGACAAAATCATTGAAACAAAAACTATGTTGCTAATTTCGGATTTGCTTAAATGCACGAACACGTGGTATTCTCAGATGTTACGGGTTCGACAGCTACACATCGAATTCGTTGCATTTGCGATTAAACAAAACATAAATTAGCAAATTAATTTTTGTTTCGTTGAATCATGATGTTCCGCAGAGTAACTATTGAATAAATTAATTATAACAACAATAATGTTTATCCATACATCCAGTTAAAATTATTGCATATTTATTTACCTATATAATTAATAGCACCGGTAGCGGTTCCCAATAGGAGGAAGGAGCCGGCCGTGTCGTGCGTTGTGAGATGCGCCACGTCCTGCGTCTGCCAGTGCTGCGTGCTTGTGTGCCAAACGCCGGCCTTGCTGCGGCTGCCTGCGCCGCTCAGCGCCACCAGTTGCGGCCCCACAAACAGTAGGTGCTCCACCCGAACTCCGAGATTAAATGTACCTCGAAAAATATTTATTTCCATATATAAAATTGCAGTTCTTATCAAAAAAATCAAAATTAAACATAATTTTTTGATTAAAGTTTTACTTTAGAAAATTACAAATTTCAATTAAATAAAAATTAAATTGCTAATTTCCGTTTGATTTAATCGCAAATTCTATGACTAAAACACAATCTCAACGCGCTTCACGAGGAAGTTCGCAGTCGGCCCGTAGAAATCGTAATATCTCTTGAGGATGCCACATGTTGTGGCGAAGCGCGCTGTAATTGTATTTTAGTCGTGGTATTTGCGATTTAACAAAGCTAAAATATTTTTTTGTTTTATTGCGCCATGGTTAAACAACTGTTTGGATGTGTAAGGAAACGCCAGACATTCAAAAGCGATGAAAATTAGTCATCAGGAAAATCAGACTCATCTACCATTACAGACCAAATAATTACATTTAAAACAATATTAAAAAGTACTTTAAGTCAATAGCATAACAGTAGCATGAAAAAATCATACTAAATCAACTCTTATAATGTGTTACGTCTACATATGTGTTATATACACCAAGAAGGTCTAAGCATTTTATTTAAAATTATTAACCAATTATTATATAATTTCTTACCAAGTAGGTAATACCTATGTAAACTTTTTTAATCTAGAGGATATACTGGCTGGTTGTAAAAAAAAATCGAGTAACATTTGTTGTTTTTTTTACACAAATTCCAAAGCGAAAGCATTTGTTCGAATTTTATAGCGTTTTGTTTGCTTATTAAAATTTAGTATTTTGTATCAATTTTATGATTAAAACTTTAATTTGAAGAAAACTTTTGAACAAATTTGGGTTTTAAGACATTTTTTACATTATGGAGCGATGTCATTTGAACTCAAGTGAAATGCAAAGAGCTGTAGGGATGTTGCAAGCGGGAAGAAGTCAATCTCAAGTATCTCGGTATTTTGGTGTCAACAGAAGCGTTATTTGGCATCTTCATCAGCGTTACACTAACACAGGAGATCCTGCTGAGCAGCACCCAGGTCGAGGAAGATGTACAACCACACGGCAAGATCGATACGTACAACTGACTGCAAGACGTCAGCCCATGTTAACCGCCCCAGAGATAGGTTTAAGACTACAAAATTCAACAAATGCTGTTGTTAGCTGCCAAACTTTGCGAAATCGACTGCATAAGTATGGCCCAAGAGCACAACGGCCAATTAGGTTTCCACCGAAACCTCACGGGAATAACGGTCGTCGAAATGAATGGTGTAGGGAACACATTACATGGACCCGGGAACAATGGCCTAAAATTTTATTTTGTAATGAGTCTCGATTTGGATTCAAGCCTGATACTATAAGGTTAAGAGTGTACCGTCGTCCTGGAAATACTGAAAGACTGATGTGCGTTCAGGAAGTGCATCCATACATCGGCTCAAAAATTATGGTATGGGCGGGTATTATGAAGAACAAACGAACTGAGCTCTTTTTTGTAAATGGTAACATGAACGCTGTAAATTACATCGAGGATGTCCTAATTCC